>APFE030645832.1:0-15504 GCA_000404065.3 Pinus taeda
CACGGTTGAATTAATAAAGCCTAAGAATTAATATTTTAAAATTAAAAGAATAATAAACCAAAGGGATTATTAATATTATAAACCGAAGGAACTAATAAACGCAACCATCTAATATTATAAACCCAAGGAATTAGTGAACCCAAGGGATAAATATTAAAAACCTAAGGGATCAAGAAGCGAAAGGGATTAATATTACAAACACAAGAGATTAATAAAGTTGACCATGATTGATATTATAAACCCAAGTTAATAAGAGTCCCAAAGGATTAATACTAAAACCCCAAGGGATTATGAACCCAAGAAAATAATATTAAACTCAAGGGACTAATATTATAAACCCAACATTGGTAAACCCTAATATCAATATTAGAAACACTAAGATAAACATGGTTTATTTTCATGGTGAGACAATCCTTGTCACAATGTGACATTCAAACATGACTAACCATGGTTGGCTATGATTTTCAATGCTTGACCATGATTGATATTATAAACCTAAGGAATAAAAACCCAACTAATTTATATTATAAACCCAAAGGAATAATAAACCCCCAAGGATGAATACTAAAACCCCAAGGGATTATGAACCTGAGAGAATAGTATTAACCCCAAGGGAATAATTTTAAACCCTAGGGACTAATATTATAAACCCAACAATCGTAAACCCAAATATGATTATTACAAATACTAAAATAAACATGATTGACCATCATTGATTTTCATATTGAGACAATCCTTATCACAATTCCATGTTGGACCATGGTTGATTTCATAATAAACCATGGTTGAACGCAGAATAATAAACCCATGTGATTCATATTATAAACCTAAAGGAACAATAAACACAAGGGATTAATACTAAAACCCCAAGGGATTATGAACCTAAGGGAATAATATTAAACTCAAGGGGCTAATATTAAAAAACCAAGGTATATAAACCCTAAGTGGAGAGTATTTGTTTTGTAATGTGAGATCAAACCATGATTGACCACAATTGACCATAGTTGGTTATGGTTGGCCATGATTGGTATTATAAACCAAGTTAATAATAAACTCAAGGGATTGATATTATGAACGCAAGGGAAACATAAACCCAAGGGATTATGAACCCAAGGGAATAATATTGAACCCAAAGGGCTAATATTAGAAACCCAACAGTGGTAAACCTAAATATAAATATTACAAACACTAAAAATAAACATGGTTTATTTTCATGGTGAGACAATCTTTGTCAAAATGTGACATTCAACCATGGTTGACGATGGTTAGCTATGATTGAAAATGGTTGACAATCATTGATATTATAAACCTAAAGGAACAATAAACCCAAGGGATTGATATTATAAACCTAAAGGAATAATAAACCCAAGGGATTAATACTAAACCCCAAGGGAATAATATTAAACCCATGGGACTAATATTATAAACCCAATATTGGTAAACCCAAATATAAATACTACAAGCACTTCAAAAAACATGTTTTATTTTCATGGTGAGACAATCCTTGTCACAATGCAACATTCGAACATGGTTAACCATGGTTGGCCATGATTGACAATGATTGACCATTATTCATATTATAAACCTAAGGGAATAATAAATCCAAGGGATTGATATTATAAACCCAAAGTAATAATAAACCCAAGGGATTAAGAACCCAAGGGAATAGTATTAAACCCAAGGGACTAATATTATAAACCCAACATTCGTAAATCCAAATATAAATATTACAACCACTAAAATAAACATGGTTTACTTTCATGGTGAGACAATCCTTGTCACAATGTGACATTCAACCATGGTTGACCATGGTTGGCTATGATTGACAATGGTTGACCATGATCAATATTATAAACCTAAGAGAATAATAAACCCAAGGGATTGATATCAGAAACCCACTGGAATAATAAACCCAACAAATTAATACTAAAACCCCAAGGGATTATAAACCCAAGGGACCATGGTTGACATCATAATAAACCATCGTTGGCTGAGGACTAATAAACCCAAGAGATTGATGTTGGGCAATGGTTGCTCATCGTCGAACATGGTTGTTTATTGTTGACCATTGTTGAATAATATTAAACCCTAGGAATATGAACCCTTAGATCAATAAACCTAAAGGATTGATATTATAAACCCAAGGGTGTAATAAACCTAAGGGATAAAAATTATAAACCCAACACATATAAACCCTAACATGACTATTATAAACCCCAAAATAAACATGTTTGACTAAGGTTTACCAAGGTTGATTTTGATATTGAGACAATCTTTGTCACAATGCGATGTTGGACCATGGTTGATTTTCATATTGACATAATGTTAGTCACAATGTGACATAGGATAATGGCTAACCATGATTTACCATGGTCTACGACGATTGAGAATGGTTTACCATTCTTGAAAATGGTTTACCATTGTTGACCATGGTTAAAGATGATTGACAATGGTTCATTTTCATATTGAGACAATCTTTGTCACAATGTGACATTGGACCATGATTTACTAAGTTTGACCATGATTATAAACCCAGGGGATTTATATTAAACCTAAGGATTAATATTGTAAACCCTATGAATAAACCCAATGATTTACCACCACAGTTGAATATGGTTGACCATGGTTGATTTTTATATTGAGACAATCTTCGTCATAACGTGATTTTGGACTATGATTGAAAATGATTATAAAAAAAAGGGATTTATATTAAACCCTATGTATAATATTATAAAGCCTATGAATAATATTATACCCTATGTATATGAACCCTTAGATAATAAACCCAAAGATATTGAATTTTATAAACCCCAGGGAATAATAAACCAACATGTTAATACTAAATCTCAAAGGATTACAATCGCCGGGTAAACCATATTAAACCAAAGGGATTAATATTATAAACCTAAGGTAAATAAGCCCTAACATAAATATCATTGTTGACCATGGTTTATTTTAATATTGAGACATTTTTTGTCACAAGGCAACGATGCAACATGGTTGACCATGGGTATTATATCCAAGGGATTAATATTATAATCCCAAGGCATACAAACCCTAAAATAAACATGGTTGAATAAAATAAATATGGTTGACTATGGTTGAATATCGCTGACTGTGGTTGACTATTGTTTAAACAGTTATGAGATTTATATTAAACCCAAGTATTAATATTATGAGCCATATGAATAATAATACACCATATGAATATGAACTCTTAGATTAGTAAACCCAAGGAATTGATATTATAAACCCATGGGAATAATAAACCTAAGGGATCAATACTAAACACCCAAGGTAATAACATTACACACAAGGCATAAATATTATAAACCCAATATATAAAAACCCTAAGATAAATGTTGTAAACCCTAAGATTATCATGGTTGACCATGGTTGATTTTAATATTGAGACAATCTTTGTCACAATGTGATGTTGCAACATGGTTGACCATGGTTGACAATGATTTATTTTCATATGCAAACAATCTTTTCTCACAATGCATTGTTGGACCATGGTTGATTTTCATATTGAGGAAATATTTGTCACGATGTTACGTTGGACCATGGTGGACCATTATTATAAACCAAGGGGATTTATATTAGGCCCAAGGATCAATATTGGATCCAAGGATTAATTCTAAGACCCTAATATTTTATAAACTCAATGGAATAATATTAGACCCAAGGGATTAAAATTGTAAACATAAGTTATATAAACCCTATAATAAATATTATAAACCCTATAATAAACATGGTTGACTAAACTAAATATTGTTGACTATGGTTGACCATGGTTGATGATGGTTGAGAGCAATATTAAACCCAAGCAATGAATATTATCAACCCAATTTAATTAATTGAATCCATGGGATTGATATTAAACCTAAGGATTAATATTATGAATTGTGTGAATAATAATACACCCTAGGAAATGAACCCTTAGATTAATAAACCCAATGGAATTATATTATAAACCCATGGGAATAATAAACCCATTGTATCAATACTAAAAACCCAAGGGAACAATATTACATTCAAGGGATAAATATTACAAATCTAAGGTATATAAACTCTAAGATATATACTATAAACGCTAAAATTATCATGGTTGACCATGGTAAATTTTCATATTGAGACAATATTTCTCACAATGCAATGTTGCAACATGGTTGACCATGGATATTAGATCGAAGGGATTAGTATTATAAACCTAAGGTATATAAAACCTAAAATAAATATTATAAACCCTAAGATAAACATGGTTGACTAATAAATATGGTTGATTATAGTTGACTATGGTTGACCATGGCTAGCTCTTGTCGACTATGGTTGAGAGTCATATTAAACCCAAGGGATGAATATTATCAACCCAATTTAATTAATTACATCAATGAGATTTATATGAAACTCAAGTATTAATATTATGGACCATATGAATAATAGTACACTTGAGGAATATGGACCTTTAGATTAATCAATCCAAGGGATTGATATGGTAAACTCACGGGAAGTAAACCCTAAAATTATCATGGTTGACCATGGTTGATTTTCATATTGAGACAATATTTGTCACAATGCAACGTTGTAACATGGTTGACCAAGGATATTATATCCAAGGGATTAATATTATAAACCTAAGATACACACCCTAAAATAAATATTATAAACCCTAAAATAAACATGGTTGACTATGGTTGACTACAGTTGACCATGGTTGACTATTGTTTGGAGTAATATTAAACCCAAGGGATGAAAATTATCAACCCAATTTAATTAACTAAATCCATGAGATTTATATTAAACCCAAGGATTAATATTATTAACCTTATGAATAATAGTACAGCCTAGGAATATGAACCCTTAGATTCATAAACCCAAGGGATCAATACTAAACACCCAAGGTAATAATATTATATGCAAGGGATAAATAAATCAAGATATATAAACCTTAAGATAAATATTATAAACCCTAAAATTATCATGGTTAAGCATGGTTGATTTTCATGTTGAGACAATCTTTGTGATAATGCGACATTGCAACATGGTTGACCATGATTTATTTTCATATACAGAAAATATTTTGTCACAATGCAATGTTGGACCATGGTTGATTTTCATATTGAGAAAATCTTTGTCACAATGTGATGTTGGACCATGGTTGACCATGATTATAAATCGAGGGGAAGGTTGACTATGGTTGAATATGGTTGACCATGGTTGACTATTGTTTGAAGATTTATGAGATTTATATTAAACCCAAGTATTAATATTATGAACCATATGAATAATAGTATACCGTATGAATATGAACCCTAGATTAATAAACCCAAGGGATTGATATTATAAACACACGAGAATAATAAACCCAAGGGACCAATACTAAACACCCAAGGTAATAATATTACACACGAGGCATAAATATTATAAACCAAAGAAATATAAACCCTAAGATAAATATTGTAAATCCTAAAATTATCATGGTTGACCATGGTTGGCAACAATTTATTTTCATATGCACACAATCTTTTTTAACAATGCATTGTTGGGCCATGGTTGATTTCCATATTGTGAAAATATTTGTCACAATGTTATGGTGGACCATGATTATAAACCAAGAGGATTTATATTAGGCCCAAGATTAATATTGGACCCAAGGATTAATTCTAAAACCCTAATATTTTATAAACTCAATGTAATAATATTAGACAAAAGGGATTAATATTATAAACCTAATTTATATAAATCCTACAATAAATATTATAAACCCTAAAATAAACATGGTTGACTAAAATAAATATGGTTGACTATGGTTGACCATGCTTGACTATGGTTGAGAGTAATATTAAACCCAAGGGATGAATATTATCAGCCCAATTTAATTAATTAAATCCATGAGATTTATATTAAACCTAATGATTAATATTATGAACCGTGTGAATAATAGTACACCCTAGGAATATGAATCTTTAGATTAATAAACCTAATGGAATTATACTATAAACCCATGGGAATAATAAACCTAAGGGATCAATACTAAAAACCAAAGGGAATTAGACCTAAGGATTAATATTATAAATCCTATGAATAATATTATGACCGAGGAATAAGAACCCTTAGATTAATAAATATAAGGGATTGATATTAGAAACCAAAGGGATTAATAATAAAAACCCAAGGGAATAATATTTAACCCAAGGGATAAATACTATAAACCCAAGGCATATAAAACCTAAGATAAATGTTAAAAACTAAAAACTAGACATAGTTTACCATGGTTGACCATGCTTGATTTTCACATGGAGACAATCTTTGGCACAATGCCATGTTGGACTATGGTTGACCATGGTAGACCATGGTTGATTTTCATATTGAAACAATCTTTGTTACAATGTGACATTGTAACATGGTTGACCATGATTATAAACCCAAGGGATTTATATTAAACCCTAGGATTAATATTATAAACCCTATGAATAATATTATACCCTAGGAATACAAACCCTTACATTAATAAACCCAAGAGATTGATATTATAAACCCAAGGGAATAATTCTAATACCCCAATGTGTTATAAACCCAAGGGGATAATATTAAACCCAAGGGATCGATATTATAAAACTACGGTATATAAATCCTAAAATAAAAATTATAAACTCTCAAATAAACCTAGTTCACTAAAATAAATATGGTTGACTATGGGTTGACCACAATTCTAGAACACTGATTATGATGACTGTGGAGTTAATAAACAGAAGAGATTTAATTCTTGGATTTATTAATCACTTAAGTTTATAATATTAATCAAATAAAAGAGGTTATTAAACATAATTAATATTGTAATAATTATATTATTAATAAATTTTAAAATTAATAGTATTATTTCAAATTGTTATTAATTATTATTAATATATTAATAATATAAAGATAGATATATTATTTTAATTATAATAATAACCATTATAAATTTATAATAATTAATATTTAAAATGTTATTTTTTTATATTTATATAACTCATATTAAAATATTAATTTATTAAATATTTAATAACCTAAAATGGTAAAATGGTGGATATCACATATAAGTTTTTTTTTATACTATTTATGAATCTTCAATGCAATTTATATATAAAACAACTACTAAATTGGATACAGTTTGAATATTATCATAAAACCTATAATTATGAGCGCCAACAACACTTAACGTCACTCAACAGGCATATCATAAATCATTTTCGAGCCATTACTTGAGCTTTAAAGGATGAGGTAGTTGAGTGATTTATTTCTTGCTTACCTATTGTCTATTGAATATAGAAATTTTAACGTTCTCCTCATTCCATCTATTCCAAGAGCCATTTCTTCCAACAAAATTATCTATGTATCCCTATGCTAAGACCCATTTCTTCCAACAAAATTATCTATGTATCCCTATGCTAGATTAATTGGTAACAGTCCCCTTGCTTTATTTTGGAGTTTTATGAATGTGCAAGAGGGGGCTTGGCGACTCCTATTGCGTCTATTAAAACTTTTCACTTATACAACTTGATCAAAATACATATCATTTATTTGTTATTTTTTCTTTTTTAGCTTAAGACCGGATTCTAAGTTACTAAAGACACTTCTCATGTCATATTTACTTTTTAGAATGTGTTAGTTTTATTACTTTTTAAAATGTGCTAGTTAGAATAGCTATGATACTATAGCTCACATTATTATTTGAATATTTCACTAGCATAGATTTATCTTAATTCTGGATTTATCAAACCCCTAAAGAGATCAAATCTCTCAAAATACAAACTTATCTTCAAAATTTCCTAAAATAAAAGTTTAAATCTAGACTTAAAAAGAATCTAAGCTAATTTAAATAAAAAGAAATTATGTTTTAAAAAAATTTAATATATATATATATATATATATATATATAGAGAGAGAGAGAGAGAGAGAGAGAGAGAGAGAGAGAGAGAAGAGATTGGGTTGCTTAGGTGTTGTTTGCTGAAATTGCAGGTGCATTGGGAAAAATTCCCTATTCTTGCGAGTTTGAGGCTGAATTGCATTGAAACGGATACAACTACGGGTTTGAAAGAGATATGACAAAATTTCAAAAATGCACAAATATATATATGAATGATAAAATAAAATTTTCATATTATCATTCATCTTTTAGTCTTTAGAATCTAGATTCTATATTTAAAAATACATAATCATCATCATGAATTCAACATAAACAAATCATCATCATCAATTCAATATAAACATTGTCATCATCATCATCAATGATTATTATAACATTAAAATTGGCACATTTGATTAAAATGTCAATACCCACTCACAACTTAAAAGGAATATGAGATTGCTTTTAGAGGCACATCATACTTCATGAAATTATATATTTTTCTAATGAATTTGACAACACTAACACAAAGGAAACATAGCGAATTTGACTTTATAAATAGTATGTTGCAGAGTATTTTGGTCTAGACTCTAAAGGAGTCATGACATAGAAATATTGTTTAGTATCACCAAATAGAATCTAAATTTAGTCATTGTAAATAACATCGTCTACACATTATAAATTGGACTATATTCTAGTAGCTACAAGAAGAGATTCTCTTAAATTCATAGAAAGAAATAAGTTGGATTTATTTATTCACAACCTAAGATCATATGACTAAGAATCAAAATGCCACAATTTAAGCAATTAAGTATTGTGAAGTATGATACTAGTAAAGAAATGCTAAGAAATTTAACCTAATGCAAACAAACTACTTCTACAAGCCAACATTGTGGATAACAACTTTCCTTCTTGATTTCATAGATACCTTATGAGTTTCCATTCTAAATTCAAGGTTTCCATCCTTTAGATTTGGCATTGTTGAAAACTTGTTGGCAAATACCTCTTATCATGTCATGAATCCTTTTCCAAGATAAATGTTCACTTTAAGATGAGTTGTAATCGGTGGATATAAGGTCTGCAAAAAATTCAACTGCATTTACATGCTCTAGACAAACAAATGTGGAATATATTCTTGCAATAAAGTGGTGGAATATATTCTTGCAATAAAGTGCTTAGAACATTGAAAACTTAGAAAACTAGAAACTTGGAAATGTATCCATATGTTTTGGAAACATATACAATTTTATGGAAACTTATCCAATTTTCTTGGAAACATATCAAATTTTCTTGAAACTCCTTTGAAATGTTTCCGATCTCAGGCTAGCCATTTCCAAAAAAGTGAAACATGGCGAAAACATTTCATACCGTCTCCAAGCATTTCCAAAAAATCGAAACGTGGAGGAGACATTTTCATACCATTTCCAAGCTGTTTTGTACGCGTTTCTGTATCCGAAATGTTGAAAAACATTTCCTGGAGTTGGGGGCAACATTTCCAATAACTTGGGTTTGAAGATATCAAAATATTGAAAGACATCTTTGAATAATTACCTTAAAAAAATAATAAATAAGGTAAGTTAAATAGATATTTAAACATATTCAATCTTCCACTTGTAGCAAATCTTTTGAACTTTTTAAATCTGTAAATTTGAACTTCAATATAAAATCAATCTAATAATTAGATTTTCCACCAAACCCACCACCGAGGGTGTGAACAACGATTAGTTGGAAACCCATATACTATTAGTGTAGCATTGACTATTTTTTCCCACCCTCTTTTTCCTATTTTATTGTATTCTAGATATTGCAATTTATATGGTAGAACATAAACTTTATTCACAGTAACTCTCACGTGAGCATGAATTGTTGGTGTTCGAAAATGCTCTATTTTTTCAAGTGAAGGGATGTATGAACTTGAGTGAATGAGCGATAAACTAATATGAAAAAGGAGTTTCCAAATCAATGTGTAGATTAACATTAAGAAAACTTATGGTTCAAGGAAGGGCTGTGGAGTATTACTATTAAAAAGAAATATATGAAAGGAAAAGACATGGAATATTAGTACAGAACAGGAAGGATTGGGGCCAAATATGGGTTTACTATCTAGCTCAATTTTCGCAAAATTGAGCAATATTTTTTAAAGAATCTAAAATGGAGTTTACAATCTGGCAGCATAATTCTAATTGGTATAGACCCCATTTTGAGCGATCGGGAAAGCATATCCATCCCCGAAAGGCTTCTAATTTTTTTCCACAGAAATGGTATTTTCACCTGGGACAAGCTCATAACAGCCTGGCAAGGCCCGCTCCCTCTCTGGAAAGAGGCCACTGAACTTGGCATGTCAGAATCTCTGGCTGGGCTTTGGAACCCTGTTAAGGAAGCGCTGAGAGGTAGCGGCTTTCATCACTCTTGCCCTGTAGACCATCTAATTTGGATGGTGCCAAAAGCAAACCTGTCGGTTCGAGTAAAAGACATTTATACAGATTTGATAGGATTAAAGACCATTCACTCTAGCTCAAAGTATCCACCGCTTTTCTGGAAGACTCGATGTTCTCCAAAATTAATATATTTCTCGTGGCTGGTGTTCCACAATAGAAATTTGACATGGGAAAATTTAAGGAAAAGAAATTGGCACGGGCCAGTAGATGCACAATGTGCGAATCAAAGGAGGAATCCAATTTCCACATGTTCTTCCAATGCAAATCTTCCCTGAAAATCTGGCATGAACTGGCATTTCTTTATGGTTTCCCTCACATTTTTTTTTGTTTCAATTCATGCAGCCTTTGAGTGGTGGAGTGGGCAAAGAGATTCATGGAGATCTGTTTTTATTATTGTCCTATGGTGTGCATGGAGGTGGAGAAATAGCAAAATTTTCAAAGAAGCAAAGAACCCCCTCAAGACTATTTTGCAACATATCATATCCATCCATGATTCTATGCCTAAAAAGCAGCCCAAAACGAAAACAGGGAACAGAATAGAGAAAGAAATTTATATCACAGGAACCCCGAGAGCGTTTTTTGATGGTGCTGAGCAGCAAAACATTTGTGGCTGTGGGGTTCACATTATAATGGACGAGAATATTCAATATTTAATATCATGGAATGGAGGAAAGGGCACAAATACTATGGCTGAAGCAAGGGCACTAACAGGTCTTCTTGCCTTCTGCATCTTTTTTGATATACATGATATTTCAATTTTTGGTGACTCCAAAACAATGATCGATCATGTCATAGGTTATTGCCACATCAAGAGCCCACACCTCATAGGTTGGATGGACAGGATTATGTTTTTCTGGGGACTCATGAGAGGTTGCTCCATTCAACACATTTTCCGTGCCCAGAATCAGCAAGCGGATTTCCTGTCAAAGGAGGGTCTGCTTCTTGAATCAGGTTCATGGTCCATGAAGGTTATATCTGGAGAGATTTCCTGTTTTATCCAGGACTTCTCTATCCCTGGATCTTAACTCTCCTTTCGCTATTTCCAGGTTTTCTCTTTGTCATCGTTTTTGTTTTATCTCTAGTGTATGACATGTTACATGAATATCCAACTATCTCTAAAATCTTGGTCTCATATTAGAAATGATTCGCATGTAATGCTCATATCACTGGTAGTTGTATTTTCTGTTGGTTTTTGGAACAGCTCAGATGGCTTCTCTCCCTACATGAGGGAGCTCATCCTTCAGTTTTTGTGCTCAAATACAAGATCTTCCGGCTTCTAAATGAGGAATTTTGTAATATGGAACCTTTATATTGTCTCTATATAATACAATGATGCTTTTTTCGTCCTGAAAATAATTTTGTTCCCAAAATTGAAAATTGAAATTATGAGCAGTGGGTCAATAAAAGATATATATACCACACTGAGGAGATTGTAATAAAAATGAATGATTAATACACTAAAATGGGTGGTTTATTAGCCCAAATTAATCAACTAAATCACCCATCTAACACAAATTTAATTTGATTAGTTGTTTCATTTCTCTAACATCTATTAAATGTTCCTTTTGTTTTTATAAACTTCTCTTTGGGCTAAAGTGGCCTACTTTGGTTAATCAAACATATATTTATTTATTTATTAGAAACTAGTTTTTTTTTTTTTGCTAAAATGACCTATTTTGATTAGTGAAGCATTTATCTATTTATTTCAAACTAGATCAAACAATAGTAAATAAGATTTAATTTTCATTTACTATTGTTTATATGTGGTGAGAATACCTCTAACCACATTCAAGTTTCTGCGATTTTGAGTAAGTTCTTGGGGTTTGATCATACAAGTTAGTTGGTAAAGAAAGAGGGAGATTTGTAGAGTAGGTGAATTTTAGTGTATATTTTCTCTACGGGCTAGTAATTTAGCTATAATTAGGGATCAATTTTAACTAAAAAATAAGTCATATATTTCTTGGAGTTGGCCTATTTTGACATGGTTTTTACCTCTGTTTCACTGAAGAGTCCCATGCTCTTTATGCTCTTTATTGATTAGAGGTCATACTTGATTTTTAAGAAACAAGGAAAGAAACAATCTTTGTACTAATCTAGCGTCCGATTGCTTCTTTATAACAACGCTTGTACTTTATCTTTTGGTGGATCTAACATGCTTACAGGAATCTTGAGGTCTTTTCCATTATAATCTCAGTTGAGGGCATATCTTTTTCCTCTTGCCTTTATGTTTTGGGATTTTCGCCAAGTTTTTGATAATTATTATTGGCTTTTATATTATTGAGCTTGGGTATGAGAAATTCTATAAATTTTTAAAGGGGTAGAGTACAAAATTTCACGAAGTTCTTGAGCAGTCAAGGCATACAGGTGTTCTCCAAAACCTCCACTGCATGGATACAAGGATACAGACTATAAAGAAAGAAGACCCTAGCTATAGATTTATGGCATTAAAGAAAGAAATAAAAAACCAGATATACACCATGTGAGATAAAAGGTTTTGCTAAACCTAATCTATAGGCCTAGCCAGATAAAGATTCTCTAGAAGGACCAAAACTATCCTTTCACAAGAAAAACCTTGAGGATTTCATTACTGGCCATCATCTCCGGCTTTGCTTGCATAGATGGAACAGGGCCTTTTCTTACAACATTTTGAGCAGAAGGCCTTTTATCTGAGTAAGTTCTTGATTCTACTCAAGTAGCTCATTGGAGAGTGAACTGAGGGCTCCTTTCAGATAGGCCAGCAAATTTGTGGCTAGTTCCTGGAATTTTCAAGTGTCAATTCTAGAGGCAATGAAGGAATAAATATATCGCAGCATGTCTAAGGTGTTCCTGAAAAGAGTGCACCCACCTTTAGTGTTCGTGGGATACTACATGGGAAAGCCTTGAGATGGGAGGGTCCTGAATATTATTACCCTTAGTAGAAGCCTAGGCTTCATCATCTACCCTTACCACCTTAGATAAGGCAACATCTGAGTGAGAGTGGGTGAAGGTTGAGAAGCTTTTGTTTATTTTAATCTTTAAAGATAGATGGGATATCTCTTTCAAAAACGTCATCTTCTGAATCATTCTTTCTGGAGTCATCTCTCTCCAATGCAAGAAGAGTTTTGCAATTCCTGGGCTGACCAACAGACCTGCAGTTGTTTTTAAATTTTCCCATCAGGGAAGGATCCTGATCTCCCATATCCTCCAGATCTTGGGATTTCCACATATCAGGGCTCTTCCATATAAAAATGATCACACAGGTTTCCAATGAAGTAGGAGGGTAGGCAGACCAGGAGATAGGCAAAGCCAACAGAGGGTAAAACAAGCAGAGAATTGCCAGATTCTTCAGGCAGATAAGGTAAGGACCAGACAACCTTGGGCTAATAGGTAGACAACCTCCAGAGGTCTGAGGTCCTAATGTAGGATTTCATATTAGTAACATGTCTATTTATTGTTACATCAACATGTTAATCCCTTTATTTGAGGAAATAGCGCTACTTTACAATGAAAGGCCAATGAAAATAATAATTTTCATTTTATCTCTGATATTGTTTAAGCACAGTCTTTCAAAATGTTTGTTCCAACACGTTCTTTTAATGTTTTGAGTCGTGACTGCAAATTTCAGGTTATAATATGATAACCTCCAAAGAGCTTCTATTTCTTTACATATTGGATGACACTTCCATTTTCAGGCCACCATGATAGTACAACAATGGTTTTGTGAGGAACAATTGACATAAGAAAACATCCCAAGCAATTTCATCCCAAATCTTGATGGAACTACCTCCATTTATATGGTTTCCTGGCAATTCCATAATGCCATTTCTAACTTGATTTGGCTTCTTGAACTACTTTCCTTATAAGTCTAGTCCCGTAAATACTCCAGAAAAGGTTACTTCATTATGTTTTATCAAGTATTAGCATGTGCCATTTGAATTAAAAAGTTGAGCCAGAATTCACACGAAAAACAAAATTAATGGGAGGTTAAATGCAGTAATTGTAGTCATTGATAATCTACCAGCTACGTTTCTTGAATTTCACCTAAACAAATTTCCTTTTAACTAGTGTAGTGTACCCGTTCATATCTATCAATCATCAGATGCAGATTTCAAACTCAGAATGCATTTGGATTGGCTAAACATTGTACTAGAAATAGAGACCAGAGTCCATCACATATGTTGGCACATTTCGGCTGGTCTGAGATTGAGCTATTGCCACTACCCATTATGTAATTAGAAAAGATATTATCCACAGAGCTTATTTGACCCACTTTAATTCCATTGTGATTAGTGGAATCGCTGAAACCTAGAGTCATTTGCTTAGGTTTTCTATCTGGGGAATCATATCACTCAAACCTGACTGGGGTGATGAATTGAATGTTTCTCATTTTGCAATTTTATTTTTTAATGCTTCTATTGGATTTATTATGGTTGTTTTATAATTTTTGTCTCTTATTTATTTCAGCATATGTTATATCAAGATATAATAGATTGCCAACTTACATAGTTATCAAATAAGACAATTCTCAAAGTTACTTTCATTAACGTGGTTCTTGGATGTTGTTCACTTTTGCAGTGATAAAAGATGACCTAGAGAGACTCTGAAGAGCTTTGAAGATACTTTTTGAAGCTGATAAACAACTGAGAGCTTCAAATGACCGGGAAATGTGGCTGATAGTAGCTCTTTTACAATTTGCTTCCTCTCAGTTTGATGTACAAACGATTAAATTTCTTACCTTTAGTATTCGGGAGCGCATTGATAAACCCATGGAGATACTCTCCCTGTGGAATAGGCAGTTGTTGCAGTAAAGTAGATAATGCTACGTTTTCATGTTTGTTTTACAAATTTACATGCACACCTTGCTTTCGAGAAGAAAAATGATCAATCTTCTTGCACGTATTTACAAAGAAGTACCTACTTTTAACTATTTTCTATTTTAGATATCATTTTGGGATTCAACTGCGTTAAGTAAGTCATTCAAACGTATGACCATTTCCATGAGAGGTAGTCGTAACTGACTAATTTCTCATGATTTTTTGAATAGTTCACTTAGCACTCATTGCATCGGGTGATGCTCACAGGGGTGAAGAAGTGGGATTGAAACTAGTGAAATGTGGGGAACGAATCACATAGCATCAATCATCACTTCCGGGGCTTGCACCCGGTAACCAGGACTTCCCAGGAGGTCACCCATCC
>APFE030645838.1:8370-54942 GCA_000404065.3 Pinus taeda
CATTTATATTTAACTTAAAATTATAAAATAGTATGCAAATTGTGTTGTGACATTTATTTTAAAAAATCAATAATATTGATTTTTTACATATATATTTTGCATTTAATTTTATCTTTTATTTAAACTAGTGAAATAAAATTTTACATAGTTATTTATGTTATAAAATAAGTTCAAAATGTGTCATTTATTTGGATACTTCCTCCATCTATGACTCATGCTAATGTCTCATCATCAATATAGAACTCATGCATCCCTTATTTATGCTATTGAATTTTGTTTTCAATTTCTTTAATGTCCCACTTGATTAATGGTGAGAAATTCCTTTTGTATGGAGTAGCAACTTCCATATATTTGTGTATTATCCTACTATGATTTTCTTGCTTAGAATGTCCTTCTTACTTCCACTTTCCAAGTCAATGATTCTCTTTTCATCCTATTTTACCTCTCTTAAAATGATTGCCTATAAACTCTAAGACTAGACAAGAAACCCTTTATACATCTATATTGATTAAGAGTTTGCAATAGTCAAATGAAGAATAGGAAAAAGTATGTTGCATAACTCTCCCTCCTCAAAATATGATTATTGGAGTAAAAGTGTGGATGTATCAGTCATAAATTTCATTGGGAGTACAATATCACCTTATGAACAAAGGGAGGAATAATGACTCGTATCTCATGAATGTCTACCTCCATTACCTTTTCATTATGCTCATGCATTGGAACCACATGGGGTGGTACGACAGTGTTAAACCAACTCCTCCCTATGGATGTATGTGGCTATTTGGCACTCCTCAAACATAGGTTATAGAGTGGGGCAATAAAGTCATTACAAATCATAGGATAGTAGTGAATATTCTTCATATTCTAAATATTTTTGGAAAAATACATTGCTTGCAAGATACATTCTAGATCCAACCCAAAGGACATGTTATGGAATGGTTTAAAAGAACATACTTAACAATCCAATAGTTAGGAGGCAATAAATAATTTGAAACATTAACCAAGGAAAGGATTCTTGAACTTATCTATTACATGGACCAAGCTGTTGGAGATTATCTCCACCTCATTGAATATGGTTTTGTTTTCATAAATCCCTAGAGCACAAGGATCCAATTCTTGTAGAAATGGGTTATTTCTTCCTCTCTATATGATATGCTCATTAGGACCATGGAATCTTACTAACTTAGAACTTGAAACTCTAAGCGGAATACCACCCTTAGCTAAATTCCTCAAATGATTTGGTGTTATACCATCACTTCACTAGTGTTTAATGGGTCATTGGTTTCTCTATATGCTTCCAACTACTCTCATATTAATGTATAAGTGGGAATGGGAAGATTATACATCCATTGTATGCTAGCAACATAAAAAAAACCATCAAGTCTCCATAATTTGGAGTAGATTTACATAGTATATATTTGTATGATCTATCAATTGTTCCATCTTATATGGGCAAGGGAAAATGTATAATTTTATTAATGTTTAGTGAATGTGTAATCATCAAATCATATCACCATGATACCTTTCTCCTTCAGGCATGGGTTCCTCCATTATAATTTTGGGTTTAATAAGAGGAGTGGCCACTTTATACATGTAATAGAATTGCGTAAATGAACCACAAGTGGAAAGTTCTAAGTTTTTTCACCAAAAACTTGAATCATAAGCATTAATCAATACAATGAGGGTAATGAAACACTAAAACATGGGTGTGTTTGTCTATGAAAGGCTCTTCAGTGCTTTTGATATTTGTGCAAAACAATTAAAATAATTTAACTACAATTTTCAAACAAGCCACTGTCAATAAAGATTGAATATGATGAACCTATTCACAAACCTCCTATAAGAACATTATGTAATTGATCCCTTTCTTATTAGGTTGGACACATACTCTATCTAATATTTGATTTATGATCAAATTGTGAATGCAAGGTTATGATCCCTAATGTTGCACCTTTTCTTCATGTTATACCAAAATCTTAATTCCAGTGTTTCCAAAACGCATCATTGGTATAAAAAACTCTTTTCTGGGATGGCTACATGCCATGATGTTTTTTTAATTTAGTCTTGATGTGATTTCCGTTTCTTGGAATGTCGCAACCCCAAAACATTCTAATCCCATGTTTTCACCATGCATTGTCTATATATGTTGACTTTGTTCAACATTCAAGGCATATCTAAAACCAAATTACTCACAATCAATCACCAATCACCATGAAATTAACAATTTGTATATCAATTATCAACTATCAATTCGAAAATTGAACTTTTTGAAGTAGACTCCATAGCAGACATTTTTAGGTGGATGTTTTGAATCTATTAACCAGATTCACAATAAAGACGAAAAAGTCAAGGAGAAGAAGGAAAAAGATAAAATATATTAATCCAATATGGAGAGGGGGGGAGGGGCGGAGAAAATAAGGAAGATCATTGTCATCTTAGAGAAAAAAACCTAAAAGATAAAAAAATATTTCATGAATGATACACTATTAAAGAACAACATTATTTGAATGAACCATTCTTTGTATTGCGTTTCATGGATAGTACAGGAAAGTTTGTTGATCAAGTTTTGTAAATTTTCATCATACTCCCAAGAGCTTTCTCCAACCATTTTCTTAGTCTGTTTTAGCTTAGTCAAAATTTTTATTTCAAAGTTTATTAAGTCTAGAACTTAGCTATAAATCACACCTTTAATTAATATAAGACCCTAGATGCACCTTAGGGATCAATCTATATGAACTTAATGCATCATTATAGAATCTTCCACCACATTGTGGATAGGAACTTTATTGACTTAGCTTCTAGCACTATAATCCAGTTTACCCTCCAGATGAATTCACATAAGAGCCAATCTAGTTTTTTATAATGATCACCCTTCATAAAGATCTTGGAACTACTATAACCATATCATTGTTTGGATTTTTCACTAAGATAAAACCTTACGGACCTGTTTGAATAATTAGGCCTACTCCCCCACTTGAACTAAAATTCAAACATAACATATTCCACTTCTTTTACTTGTATTGTCACCTTCATTTTGTTTTTCACAACTACTATACCCAAAACTAATAATAAAATATTTTCCTTTCAAGTCAAAAGTAGAAGAAAAAGTTGGGACTACCTCTAGGATTTTAAAATTCATAAGGGGATTGGTTTGGATAGGATCCACCTTTCTTAGAGTGTAGCATGTCTATTAATTTATCTTCCTAAACACATTACCAGGTTTTTCTTCCTCTTCTTCCTTTGTGATGATGTCTGTAACAATCTTGTTTAAAAAATGCATGTAAAAAAATATAAGACCATGGTTGATGGGACACGTATTCCAAGCCGAATGGTGGGAAAAGCATCCTAGTGGGGTGTTATTTCAGTTTATTATGGCTAAGGAAATTGGCAAAGGCAATGGAAAAGGATTTGGAAAGGCATAAGGCATTACTTGCCATTTTATTTTTGAAAATAAAGGAAATTAGGAGAAAAGGAAGGTGAAAGGTCATAGGTTGCATGTGACGAGGAAAATGAAGGAAAATAATGGAAATTGAAGAAAATAGAGGGTTCATTGATAAAAAGGCTTATGAGAATCAGTGGGTAAGCTTGGTCAATTCAATTTTGGAGCTCTCTCATTATTCTATCTCTCTCTCTCACTCTTGGACACTCAATGTTTTCTTGGAGCACTTGACATTGGAGCAAGAAAGGAAAAATAATGAAAGAAGAAGGAAGGAGCAAGCAAGGAAGAGCAAGATCAAGTAGCTACAACAAAATTCTTTGCAGGTATTGATTTGCATGTGTTATTTCCTTACTAGATTTGGCATGCATGGTATTGCATCTGGTTCTTTTCTGTCATGGCATGGGTTTTTTAAGGTGTGACAGGTTTTTCGTCCCAGTCTTTCCCTTTCTAGATAGCCTTGATGAGATGGGTTCTCATACTTTGGTTGATCTGGATCGTTGAATGGATTTGAAGCTGAGTGAGGTGGATCTTTGAAATGAAAAACATGTCCCAGTGGTCACTGAACAAGACTACGGATCACAGTAAAGCCACTAGTCTAGTAACCCCTGAGCCAGACTATGGGTTGCGGTAAATCCAGGAATGTGTGCCTTGGTGAGCCTAGGAATCCTTTCATATGAATGGCAGGATATACAGTAAATACAAGAGGGGGATTGCTCTCCATTCAGTCTAGTAGTCTCGGGATGGGATGTACAGTAAAGACTGGAGAGTGGGTCTTGGTGTAGGGCCTAGTGATCCCTAGAGCAGACTGTGGATTATGGTAAAGCCTGAGAGACTAGGAGGCACTAAAATTCCCCATGGTGTAGGTTGAGAACTCTGGTAGTATCCATGCTTGTTTGGTTCTTTTTGCTTGGTTATGAGTCCCACATTCATGCTTGGAATATAGCACATGTGTAATTATCTGAAGAGAGATTTGGCTTAGCCAATCTATAGTTAGGTGGAACGTAGTAGTCCCATCCCTAGTTGGTTTCTACATTCATAATGAGAAATTCATTCCCTTTGTTTTTCATGTGTAAATTTACTGGTTTATATGTGGATTCTATGGCTGATGTATTCATTGTATTTCTATTATTATGTTGTTGGTTATGAGCATGTATTCTGATAGTGATGATGTATGGCTCTCCTCATGTTTCTATTTGTAAATGAATAAGAAATGTATCTATGACCTAATAGATGATAATGCAACAAATGATACAAGGGAAAAACGCTTCTTAACGATTCTCAGATAAGTATGAGACCCCTATGCTTAAATTTGTTGTTTACACCTGTAGATTGCATTGATGCCAAGTGTTTGAAAACATGTCAGTCCCAGTTGGGGATGATCAGGCCTAGTCCTAGAGTTAGTTTTTGGTTTATTAGTCTTGTCATTATGTGTTTAATGGTTTTTGGAAGTTACAACAAGTCTTGGGAAGTGGTCGAAATTATGGGTTTGAAAAGTGCCTTAAATCCTCAAAATCCAGCATAGGTCTACTGGAAATAGTCCATGGATGCAGGCATGCAGGCCTGTGGGAGCATCCAAAGCTCTATGGACACTAGCATGGGAGCGTCCAGAGGTTTAATAAATTAAAAATTCAGTGGGACCCAACGACATGATACTTGTGTGATTAGGATGGCACCTGGGAGTGTTTTTGTTGGCATGGGAGGTATGTTTGATGTATTTCCATCAATTCCACTTCCTTAAGGTCATCTAGGAGGTTGAATCATATCATAGTAGCCTATGATCACATATTTACCTCGGTTGGCCAATTACTTGGGTAGATGTGGGAGAAGGGTGTTATAGAGTGGTTTTAGAGTGGGTTACACACTCTTTGGGTCATATCTGATACCATATATTGGTATTAGAGCATGGTTCACCCCTCAGACTAGATGGGTTGTGTGTCGGTCATGCATTCATGTTGATTGAATAGGTTTTCCTTATGCTTGTAGTCCATGTGCTTGTTGCATTTTCATGGTGTTGATCATGGTTGCAGTGATGTTTTCATGAGAAGGTTGATAGTATTGTTGTGGGATGTGTCGTAATGAGTGTATGGTTGTATATGCATTTGTTATGCATCTTGGTGTATATATGTTGTTATGCATGCATTATCATGGATATGGTTATGCATGTATGGTAGGTCAGACATGCATTGTGAGGTCATTGTATGGAATTAGGTCATCATGATGTTATTGGTATGTTACGATGCTAATATGTTGGCTGAGATAGAGCAGGAGATGTAAATCATCAAAGTGAAGTTGCAGCATTGGGCCTCGAGGCAAGAGCATGTCATCCTATAGGTTGTATGTTGGGCATGCAGGTATGTAGGTTAAGGGTTGTTATATGAATTATGGTTATGTGTATGCCTTTCCTTCTATTGATGTTATGGTTACATACATGATAGATGATATTTTATTAGTGTATTCATATGCACATGTGTCAGATAACCTTGAATGATAGTAACCTGTGGTTGTATGCATTATTGATGTTATTTTATGTTATTTAACTTGATTATTAGGCTATATGTTGTTGATGAGCATGTTATATGTTAACTTATTATTGTCATATGTTAGTTAACTCGATGATTAGGGTTATAACATTAATATATTGATGTTATATGTATCATGCTAAATTGGATTGGCCTATGGAGATGGTTAGGGTTATGCCATTCAGGTATAAATTAATATGTTGTGATATTATGTCATACTAATCTAGACTGAATGTGAAGATGTGATTATTATGAATGAATGATAATTTCTTATGAGCTTATGACATGAAAATGGTAGTTAGTTATTGTTATGGATATCATGATCTTATTTGTGCTTGAGCTGATGTGTTGTAAAGTTATATTGTGCTAACTAGATTGAATGTGTAGACAAGATAGCCTCCTCTGAGATTCATTTAGGTATGAGTTTCCTTATGTCGTATATTTGGTGTTTGATTGTTTTCTTATGTCATCTAGTTGATTAATTTAGCATGGTATGTTTACAAGTTGGTTAGATGTTTGATGAATTGCATAATATGAGTATGCATTCAAATGATATTGTTTTAAGATGATTGTACTAACACATATGTCTTAAGACTGTTGATATGTACTTGGGTGTAAGTAGGTGAAAGTTGCAACATTATATATAATGACTATGCATTAACTATGGATTATGACATGATTATTAGTCTTGGTAAAGGTTGATTTCAAATTGATAGATATGATTATATTGATATTTGGAACATGTCATTGACATGTGTGAGCAGTTGCAGGGTAATATGATTGGCATTAGTATGACAAGGTAATAGTTTATTTGTTTATATAACTACCCATTGGGTGATGTGTCAGTACATACTAAGACTTGATTGCAGCAAGGTAAAGGTAAAAGAAAGGAATTGGGTAAGAATTCCTTTGGCTATGTTTGGAAACCCTAATTCTAAATGAATGAGTGCCTTGCATACATGAAGTCTTCTTAACCTTGGTTTTGTTTGACATTATATGGATATGTTCTATTTTCTTGGATATGTATTTAATAGGTATAACAGCTAGTTCTAGTTATGGTTAGATTTTTCTAAGGATTGGAGTCCCTTGAGAGATGGCATGGATGTGTTCAGTTGCAAGCAATGTGCTTAGCACAACAAGTTAAGGTAACCAATGCATTTTTATATTTATTCAAGCAATAATATAATGTGTTTATGGAAATATGATGCAGGGGATTGCATGGCAAAGAGAGGTTGGCATGAAATCTTGAAGAAGTCTTGGGTTGAGCTTTCCTTGGGAACCACGGGGATTGAGTCATGGTGTTTGTTGCTAGTCTTATGCTTTTGGTCTTTTGTGATTTTCTTGCACTTGATTTTCAATTTCTTTTGTGTCTTGTGCATGGCCATGCCACTTTGGTTGTGGTGTCGTATTGTTATTGATTTTCGGGGTGAGATGTGTGGTACCCAACAGGTAAGGCAAGACCTGGATGAAGCTCGGTGCATGTATAAGGGTGGTTGAAGGCAAGAGTATTACAACCAATTGGATTGGTTTGGTCCATTGGTGCAAATGGATAGTGGTAGTACAATCATGAGAAAAGTAACAGGAAAGGTGAAGTAAATGGATTTCAGGCATCAGATTCCTTGGCTATGTTGGGAATGATTATTCTCAATGTTGTGAGTGATGTGCACAGATAAAGGGAGTTCTCTTAACCTTGACATTATGATATTTCGTAATTATGTTGTGATCATGATTGCTTTATGATAATGTTTATATGCATATATGTATGTATGTACGT
This sequence comes from Pinus taeda, assembly GCA_000404065.3. Classification (NCBI taxonomy): domain Eukaryota; kingdom Viridiplantae; phylum Streptophyta; class Pinopsida; order Pinales; family Pinaceae; genus Pinus; species Pinus taeda. Next base: position 16,103 of record APFE030645838.1, read on the forward strand.
TGTTATCTGACGGGGTCATCAAAGATCATGATTGTTTTATGTTGATGTTTATACGTATATATACATGTATGTATGCATACCATTGTCTGACAAGGTTGTCAGGGATCATTCTTGTGGAGGAATGATTTCTTATGCAGGTGAGTGGCATGATGAGGTTCCTAGTCTTATGAGAAATCGAGTGGGGAGAGTAGTCATGAAAAATATATGAGGTCAGTATCATGTGGATATGAATTGATGTTGTATGCTTGTATTATGCCTATATTTATGTTATAACATGTAACTTTGAGGGATACATTAGTTGAATGAAATCAATTGTACATGTTGCATCTATGATGTTATGCACATGTGCTGTTGTGTAAATATAGTGTGTGTACATGTTGTTTATGCAATGTTATGTACATGTTGGTACATATAGTGTTGCGTGTATATTACATATGTATTGTTGGGTGTAGATGGTGTTATGTACATGTTGGATATGCGGTGTTGTGTGCATATGGTGTTGTGCACATGTTGGATATGTGGTGTTGTGTACAAATTATGCTATATACATGTTATATATGCAGTACTATGTATATATGGTGTTGTGTGCATGATTGAACATGTGGTGTTGTGTGCATGTCATCCTATGTACATGTTGTACATGTGGTGCTATGTGTCGATGGTGTCATGTGCATGTCATGCATGTGGCGTTGTGTACATGTGGTGTCGTGTGCATGCCATGCATGTGGTGTTGTGTACATGTGCTATTGTGTACACATTGTACAAGTGGTGTGGTGTACATATGGCAATGTGTACACATTATGCAGGTGGTGTCATGTGCATGTGATGTTGTGCACACAACGTGTAGGTGGTGTTGTGTATACATGGTACTGTGTACATGTTGTACATATGGTACTGGTGTACATGTGGTATTGTGTGCATGTCATACATGTTGTGTTACAGGCATGTGGTACTATGTATGTGCATTGTGTAGTCGTAGTATCATGACATGTGTATTCGTTGTGTTGTACTTTGTGTACGTATATGTATTGTGTGGTGGCATACACCGGATGTAGGCATATGTATTATGTTGTGTTATATAGTGGATGTAGGTGTATGTGTGGTATGTCAGGTGTATGTGCATGTATTGCATGGTTTTGTATGTCGTGTGTGATTTTGTGTGTATGATTCACACTATGTGTATGTGCACATGGTGGAGAAGTCACTGGGTGGTTGTCGAGTGTGGAAACTAATCCAGAGTTCGTACAGAATAAGGACAAAGGTAGAAGCTAAGGATTTATTAAAGGATAAGTATCAATATTTTATTTCAGTTTTATTATTTATGTGATTTATGATTTAGGTCTATGATGATTACATGCGATCTATGATTCTAGTTTATGATGGTTACATGTGATTTTAATGATCTATGATGGTTGTGTTTCGAGCTAACCTGATGTGATATGTTTATACATAATGATTTTGTCAAAGATCCTAGTTTGACTTGTTATGATAGGAAGAGAACAAAATTGCATGTATACCTTATTGACGGGCCACCAATGAGGTATGATTTGAAGTTATTTAAATTTATTTTGAATCTAATGGAAATCGTGTGCTTGGTATAGGAAAGCATGAAATGCTCGGTAGGGTGGTGAAAACTGACTACAAGAATTAACAACAACAAAATAAATTAGAATAGTCAGAAATATGCTAGTAAAGCACTTCAAAAGCAGGGCCATTGTGGGGCACTAATACCCAATAGTGTCCACTAATTTCCATGAGCATGCTATGACTGATATGAAGTTTTTAAGGCAGGGATATGCCTTGGTTTTTGTATCTTCCAATGTAAGGAAGCCTTGTGTTACACAATATTTTTTCACACCTCCTACACTTCCCTGTGACATACCCTAAAGTGCCTGAAACATGGCCATCATGCAGTGTACTTATTCATATATGAAGATCATATCCTCCCTATAACATTGGTTGGAAAATGCCTTGAGATTTCCCTTGAAGAAATAGTTCTAAAACCCTAATTTTGAGACTTATCGCTCTTATGAAGTTAAAAACTGCGATGGTCCCCTATTGCATCATGCTTGACTTGTGATGGCATCTCTCTGTTCACTTGTATACCTGCAATGATCCCAAAAAGGAAATTTTCCCAAAGAGGGTGAGAAGCTTCATGATCTGGAAGCTTCCAGAGCGGCGAGCTGGAGGTTGTTTGGCATAGATGAGGTCGAATTATCCCAACTTGGCCTCTTGGTATTATCCATATGAGCTACCTCCTTGAGATGAGGACCTATTCCTATCTTTGGAGAGATCCTAACTCCCTTTCCCAGCCTATATATTCACCCTTTCCAATTCCCAAAGGGCTGGTTGGTCTATGCCTATTTGCAACCTTATACTAAGATTGTGTCTATATGCTACTCATTTGGATTGGAGAAGGAGTGCTTGGAGAGATTAGCTTGGACTTGGATATTAATTCAAGGAGAGCCTATCAATATTAAGGCTTGGTTGTATGCTTCCCCTTATTTTCTATTAATATACAATTGCTGGTTCATTTTACCTAAATGTGTGTGCTCATGTATCATTTAACTTAACATTCCTTGATCTATTAATTAGGTTGCTTTTGAATATGCTATTTGTATTTGCATGCCTTGTTGTGTCTTGATCCCTTGTGTAGGTGCATAAATCCTAAGAGCAGCAAGAATGAGCTCGTGACACAAGTTATTCAAGGTGTTCAACAAAGAAGATCAAGATAGCATCAAAATGAGGTAGGCCATCTTCTTTGTCTCTCTTTTCAATTGCAACTTAGGAAAGTGTCTAGTAGATTGTCACTTCAGTTGCTAGAACCACTCATTGGGTGAGAGGGATCGTCTCTATCCGTAGAGAGGGTTTACCCAGACAAAAAAATGGCAACTCCAGTGGGGAGCCTATGATCCTTTCCATCCAATCCTTCACCTTGTTTTTGTGATGAGTTTGACCAACGGTCCAATGCCAGATGTTTTGCTTGTCTGTAACTATTTTTATTTTCAGGTGATTGCTTGAAGGTTCTTGATTTGTGCTACTCTTGAAGTTTCTTTTGTTTTTTCTTTTTCTTTCTCGACCATCACGGTTTTGGCCCTCACAGTCACAATGACATCACATATATGTTGATTACAGTAGCGATGATCATTGCTTTTCTTTTAACAGGTGCGATGATAATAGAGGTTAAAGAAAGTTAGGGTTTGGCTTCTTGTTTTCAGTTATTTTCCTTTTGTCGATGGATTACCAGTCTAATTTTAGTGTCCTTGTCTTGCTTGACATGTTTTTCTAATTACAATTGCCTCTTTAATTTGGTTTTAAGTGTGTTTGGAGATTGATTTACCTTCTAGGGTTTTATCTTCTAGGTCATCCTTCATTCACTCATTGGTCTTCTCTTCAGAGATCAATTACCTTTGTTAAAAGATTCATTTTGCGTTTGGACATCTTTTGAGAATCACTTTTGGTTCTTGGATATTAAGCTGTGTTTATTAGTGTTGAATTGAGTAGATTCTTTGCAAGTCACTTTAGTTCCATTTGGCAAGCAATATATTACAAAATTGTTTGTTTCAATTGAACTGAAAGGAAGTATTTACTTTGAAGTTTCAAAAGAAGATCGAGATAGCATCAAAACGAGGTAGGCCATCTTCTTCGTCTCTCTTTTGAATTAAAACTTAGGAAAGTGTCTAGTAGATTGTCACTTCAGTTGTTAGACCCACCCATTGGGCTAGAGGGTTCATCTCTGTCCGTAGAGAGGATTTACCTAGACAACAAAATGGTGACTCCACTGGGGAGCCCATGATCCTTTCCATCCAATCCTTCACCTTTTCTGTGATGAGTTTGACGAACCGTCCATTCTCAGACTTGTTTGCTTGTCTGTAACTATTTTCACTTTCTGATAATTGCTTGAAGGTTCTTGATTTGTTCTGCTCTTGAAGTTTTGTTTTGTTTTTTTCTTATCTTTCTTGACCATTGTGATATTGGCCCTCACAGTCATGATGACATCACATATATGTTGATTACAGTAGTGGTGATCACTAATTTTCTTTAGCAGGTGCGATGATAATAGAGGTTAAAGAAAATTAGGGTTTGGCTTCTTGTTTTTAGCTTTTGCCTTTTGCTAGTGGCTTACCAGTGTGATTTTAGTGTCCTTGTGTTGCTTGAAATGTTTGTCTGATTACAATTGCCTCTTTAATCTGGTTTTAATTTTGGAGTTTGATTTACCTTCTAGGGTTTTATCTTCTAAGTCATCCTTAATTCACTCATTGATCTTCTCTTTAGAGATCAATTACCTTTGTTAAAAGAGTCTTTTTGTGTTTGGATGTCTTTTGCAAATCACTTTTGGTTCTTGGATATTAAGTTGTTTTCATTAGTGTCAAATTGAGTAGATGCTTTGAAAGTCACTTTAGTTCCATTTGGCAAGCAATAGATTACAAAATTGTTTGTTTTGAATGAACTGAAAGGAAGTATTTTCTTTGAATTTTGTGCTTCGAAAACGGAAAATGGAAGTGTTTATATTTTAAGTAGTTTTCAAAGCATTTGTTGTATTCAAAATCATTAATGTGAAAGAGATTTTCATAATTATTGAAGTTGTTTGCATTCTCTTTTTCTTTTTGCACTAAATTACATTGATTGCATTAAAGTAAAAAAGAAATCATCATTATATCTTAAGGTAGTTCGCTTTAAGTTTTTGTTTTGGCATTTTATTATCTTATGATATGAAAGATTAGATTTCATGTTTTCCATTTAACATTGGAAAATTGTCATTGATTTGGGTGTTTCTCTTCCCTACATAAGTAGCTTTCATCAAGTGAAAGGATTTCAATTTCATCATTCAGCTGCATTTTAGGAACAATCGACATCGTTAAGGCCTTGAAATCGAAACATTATTTCAAGATTAACTTTAAAATCTATCAATCAATCTAAGGAGCATTTGAAACATTAACATTCATACTTAGTGGTCTAGGCTAGAGACGTGTTCCGACGTCTATAAAAATTAGTAGTTTTTGTTTTCGCTTGCATTAGACAATGCTATGACATACTTGTGCTCCCCATACTATCAATTATATAAAGGGAGACCCTTATAGGTTGCAAACCCCTTTATCCATAGGAAGCCGAGTCTGCTGCCCTGTAAACGTGATACACCGAACACAACATTCAAGGAGATTGTCTACACGTATGTCAAGTCCTTGGTAAATTTATTTGTTGAGGTGTATATTGCAGTTCACAGTTACTTGGTACTCCTTTTTCCTAGAGTTACCTGAGTGGTCATTTCGATCTTTTCTGACTCCTTAAATTTGAAAAGATCATCGAGCACTTGTTCTTTCAAGCTCGCTAAACCAACAAAAGAGACTAGAGTCACATTTTCATCCTTTTCTCGACTCTTCAAGCATGAAAAGGAAAAGTTTGTGTTTCAAATTCTAAAATTAATTGACTGCAAAACAACATCCTTCTTGTGGAAATACTCCTTAATAGATCTTAGGTTGATACCAATGGAAACATTTCCTGAGTCTACTAGTCCATGAAACCCCTCTGATGGGAATCATAGTCCTTTTACCTCTTTTGGAAATACTGGTTCTCCTTATATCGAGACATTGTCCCTTCCTGGATTGACCATTGGTCTGCCAATTTGGTTATTTCGACCTCGGTGATTTCGAGTGTCCAAACTGCTTTTCAACCAAGTTCTCCTCCACCTGAACAACATCAACCTTATGTTGATCCTAAAGTTGACCCCTTGCCTTCTTCGCTTATTTCTTCACCCCGTTCTTCCTTTTCGCTTGTTGAATTTCTAGATTCTAGTAATCAGGAAACTAAGAAAAAGAAGAAGAAGCCGAAGAAGAAGAAGAAAAATAAGCAAGGGGGCAACCAAACAAATATTGTTACTGATGCAACTAATGAAGAAAAATCTTCCAACGAGCCCTAAAAAGTAAAATTCCCTTGCATGTTATGTAAGGGTTGGTATTCCCAAGGTCTTAGAAGTGTGGTCCACAAGTTCACATCAACCTTTTTCATCAGCCTCTGGCGATCATGTTGGTGACAAACCCTCAACTACTAATAGTAAATCTGATGGGAAAAAGGGAATATTCAAATTTCCTTGTAAGTTGTGTGAAGGTAATCATCCCATTCACCTTTGTACTTTAATGAATGAAACTTCCAAAGAGTTGGAAAACCTTACTGCTTCCCAGCCTTGTCTTCCATCTAGGTATCGAAAGCTTTCCCATGATCCTTTGCTAGTTGATCCAGTGATTGATCAAAAGTCATCTTTGGTCAACCCCACTCTCTCTGAAAGTGAGTCTCATGAGTTTATTCTTGACCATTCCTTGGTTGAGAAAATGATAGACTTGACTGCACCTTTAGTTAACCATAGCTTCTTGGTAGAGAGTGAACCCCATACCACACAGGTTCTTTTGGTTTCTTCAGTTTTGACTGAACTAGAGGAAAATCCTTTCATTCCCAAGGTGCATGAGAGAAGTTATCAAGTTTCCATAGTGCAAGAGAGCATCTCTCTCATTCCTACGACACCCCCTCCAAGTAGTTTGGTCACTTCTTTTGATTGTATTCGACTGGTAGGATACTGTCTTCCGTCTTATGTTCCTTTCCAGATTATAGTGCAGGCTTACCATATGGCCGTACCTAGCATAGTCATAGATGAGGGCACATCTGTTAGCATCCTATCTTCAACTTCTTGGAAAGCTTTAGGTTCTCCTCAACTTTTCCCCATCACCCAAAATCTATTAGCCTTTAACAAAGGAACCAACCAATCGTTAGGGATCCTTCCTAAGTTACATATTACTTTGGGAAGAAAGATTGTCTATATAGACGTAATGACTGTCCAAGGGCCATTGGATTTTAATCTACTCCTTGGTCGTGACTATGTTTATGTCATGGGATCTCTTGTCTCTTCCCTCTTTCGAGTGATGTGTTTCCCACATGAAGGAAGCATTGTGATCATTGATCATCTTACATTCATTGTTCCTAAATCAGCTCCTACTCAACCATCATCCCTAAATGGTTCTTATGTGCAAGCGGTATCACCCTCGCCACAGGTTAATTACGTGGCAACATATTTCGTGCCCACATCTACTGATGATATAGTAGGTGATGTAATACATCATGTACTGGGGGCATTGGAGCCCAATTTTTCATTCAGATCCCCGCACATGTATCCCTTCCAGAGTTTTGTTCTTCAATCTGATGAGAACCTCTTGGAAGGCATGGCCTCTTTTGGTCTGTGATCAAAGGTCTTGGAGTAGAGTTCCTTGTCTTGTGTCAAGATCCTTAAAAAATGAAACAAGGACCATGAGGATTGTTCTTTTACTATGTAAACCTTGTTAAAAAATAGGTGTCATGAGCATGGTTCTTTACCTGTGTCAAGCTTGTTAAAAAATCAAACAAATCCCCTTCTAATTCGAGTCTTTGATTAGATCTCATAAAATCCTAGTAGAGTCTTTCACTTGATCTTGTATGTGAATCTTAATTCCATACACTTAGATGAATGCAATGAAGCTTGGGGGCATGTACCTCGAATTGAGTCATTATGTTGGGGGCAAACCAAATCCAAGCATAGTTTGTTTCTGTTTCAAGCTTGTGTAAAAATGAAGCCAAAGGCAAGCATAGTTTTTTCCATTTCAATCTTGTGTAAAAATGAAACCATTCCCACTTTACATCTCGTGATTATCGTTTTCTAAGCCTGTTTTGTTAGATGAGCCTTGGTTCTTTCATTTTATCATCACCATCTCTTTGGACAATCGTACACTTTCGCTTGGTGGTTTTACCGTTCCTGAGGAACATCTGTGATGAGTGGTCTTATTAGCCATCCTCTTGACCATTACATGTTTTGAGTAGTTCCATCATTACTGAAACCAATTGCTATCCTTTATACCACTCATTCCTCCAAGTGGAGTCCCCGTTCAGCACTTTTCAGACTCCAAAAATATGAAAAGATTGTCAAGTACTTTTTTTTTCGAACTCGTTAAATTAAATGAATTGACGTCGTCTCAGTATATGTTTACCCCTTTTTCGCGTTGAGATTGACTATTTACAAAAAAGATACACCTTGATCGACATGATAAAGAGGTTTTCTCGAATATTATTTTCTACCTTTTCGAATTCGAGAGACAAATTATGAAAAGGGACCTAATGGAGTTTTCTTTTTTGTCTCTTTTTCAAACTCTCTAAATATGAAAAATATACCAAGTTATTCTTACGTCAGACTCGTTAAAATTTTACGACGAAAGACTTGTCACCATGACAAGCCTAAGTTTCTCCTTCCTAGTGCTTGTAAAACTTACTTGGATGGATTCATCTGAAGGGTGAACTTATACGACACGCATATGGTATCCTCTTTAAGCTTGTGTAAAAATGAAGAGGTACTCACTAGAAATAGTGGGGAAAAAGTGAAAGTGAAACATCTCTTGTATAGGTAGCACGCCGCTCTTGAACATGACACTTATCTGCGTCTCTTGTCGGGTTTGGGATATCCTCGCTCAGTCACTTGTCTTTCTGGGTTTGGGTGATCCATTTTGCCTCTCATTCCACTTCGTCATTATGACCCATGGTCCTATGTTGAGTCCAATGCTGCTACACTCTGGAGTCGCATTGTCAATATGTTCAAGGGAAGTCCTATCCACTGTCTATTACCTATACATTATTTGACCCTTCACTATAGTCTTGGATCTTATTCATTCCACTTTATTCCTTGTTTCATGTCGATAATGAGGGAATCATTATGACCCTCCTTCGATGAGTCACTTCCTATTGACTTCAGCTCATTATCTCGAAAGATGAATTAGAGAATCCATTTTAGTACCTTGGAGCTTGCATGCCTTAATGTCAAGTTCTTTACATTCGACAATAGGTTTTCATCATTGACCTTCGATCAGGTGATTCCACTGAGTGCACGACATCAACTTCGTTTTCACATTCACGGATTGTACTGTCATACCTTGAGGACCATTGTCATTATTGTCGGTTTCTCTCGTTCCTGTTAACATTCCACATCATTGGCCAGTAATAAGGTTGTTTTCTACCATGTTTGACTTTGACACATTCATTCGCATGTTAGAATTCATACTTTGATCGGGTTGGGATGGAGTGAAAAACCTTGAGTTTTGTCTGATATGACTCAGGCTACATGGAGTTATGTTTTGTTCATGATTGTACACATGTTTCTGCTATACAGATGGTTGTGCCGATACCATGGGAATTTACATTTATGATGATCCTTTTATATCAGATGGTTGCGTCCATACCTCGGATCTTAGATTTACTGATGATCCTTCTCATTTGGATGGTTGCGCCCATGCCATGGATCATTTCATATAGTCCTTATTATCCAGATGGCTGCATTTGTACCATGGATTCATTTTTTGATATCAGATATGTATATGTATATGCATCCTTGATTTGCAGGTATCCTTATAGTGTTTTTTCTCGTCCTTTCAAAAGCTCATAAAGCATCTCAGCCATCACTCCCTTTTCTGCCTTCATGCTTTATGGGGCATCTTTTATATAGTATTTTGTCACACCTCCTGCAATTCCCCATGACATTACCTAAAGTTCCTGAAACATGACCATCATGCAATGTACTTATTCAGATATGTAGCTCATATCCTCCCTAGAACATTGATTGGAAAATTCCTTGAGATTTCCCCTAAAGAAATAGCTCTAAAACCCTAATTTTGAGACTCATCACTCTTATGAAGTTAAAAACCGTGATGGTCTCCTGTTGCATCACAGCTAACCCATGATGGCATCCTCTTTTCACTTGTATACCTGTGATGATCCCAAAAAGGAAATTTTTCCAAAGAGGATGAGAAGCTTCCAAAGCGGCGAGCTAGAGGTTGTTTGGCATAGATGAGGTCGAATTCTCCCAACTTGGCCTCTTGGTCTTATCCCTATGAGCTACCTCCTTGATATGAGGACCTATTCCTATCTTTGGAGCTATCCTAACTCCCTTTCCCATTCCCAAAGGGTTGGTTTGTCTATGCCTATTTGCACCCTTATGCTAAGATTGTGCCTATATGCTACTCATTTGGCTTGGAGAAGGAGTGCTTGGAGAGATTAGCCTGGACTTGGATATTCATTCAAGAAGAGCCTATCAACATCAAGGCTTGGTTGTATGCTTCCCCTTATTTTTTATTAATATACAACTGCTAGTTCATTTTCCCTAAATGTGTGTGCTCATGTATCATTTAGCTTAACATTCCTTGATCAGTTAATTAGGTTGCTTTTGAATATGCTATTTGTATTTTCATGCATTGTTGTGTCTTGATCTCTTGTGTAGGTGCATAAATGCTAAGAGAAATAAGAATGAGCCCGTGACGCAAGTTATTCAAGGTCTTCAACAAAGAAGATCGAGATAACATCAGAATGAGGTAGGTCATCTTCTTTGTCTCTATTTTCAATTGCAACTTAGGAAAGTGTCTAATAGATTGTCACTTTGGTTGCTAGACCCACTCATTGGGCTAGAGGGATCGTCTCTGTCTACATAGAGGATTTACCTAGACAAAAAAATGGTGACTCCACTAGGAAGCCTATTATCCTTTCCATCCAATCCTTCACCTTGTTTTTGCGATGAGTTTGACCAACCATCCAATCCTAGACTTGTTTGATTGTCTGTAACTATTTTCACTTTCTGCTAATTTCTTGAAGGTTCTTGATTTAGATAGACAACACTTTGCCAAGGGATATACTGCACGAGATGGGGATGCCATCGGAACTTCGAAGGTGTGTGAGTACACGGAAGAGGGTGACCAGATTACCTGAGGGACTATGTAGTAGAGAAGGGAAGGCCGAGGATATATTTATTTTGTTCATCAACATTGTCAAATGGGATCAAATGCACATTGGGGGTGCGCCCTGGAACCATGAGCTAGTAACTATTCACTGAGAGGACAAATGGCGCAAGATTGTAGTGCTAGACATTGGATGAAAATTTGACTTTGACAATGGATTTTAGACTTCCTGGGAAGGAGGTTAATCCTGGTACTACTTTTGAGGGTGGAGGTTTAAGCCTTTGGATTACCTTGTTATGGATGAAAATATTGTATCATTTTATTTTCTGGTTGAGCAAATGTGCATATTTATATATGTGTATATCATTGTAAATATTGTATCGAGCTGGATTTATAAAGCTCCATAAACAGTATGATTATTTGTTGGGTAAAGCAAATGTTTATGTGTGTATATGTGGTTATTATTGTAAATATTGTAATGAGTTGTGTTATAAAGCTCTAGTAAATGGTATGATCTTCATGTTTCAGAAGTGGTCACTGTAAATATTGCAACGAGTTGTGTTATCAAGCTGCATGGGTAGTATGTTTTGTTTTTGACAGTCTTGTTGGTTATAGGTTTCATTGAACACCGAGCACGGTGTTCCCCTAAGGGGTGGATTTTGTAAAAACCCTGGTTGAAAAAGCCATGTAAACATATACAAGACCACGGTTGATGGGGCATGTATTCCAAGTTGAATGGTGGGAAAAACATCCTAGTGGGGTGTTACTTTGGTTTATTATGGCTAAGGAAATTGGAAAAGGAAATGACAAAGGCTTTGGAAAGGCATGAGGCATTAGTTGTAATTTTATTTATGAAAATAAAAGAAATTAGGAGAAAAGGAAGGTGAAAGGTCACAGGTTGCATGTGAGGAGGAAAATGAAGGAAAATAATGGAAATTGAAGAAAATAGAGGCCTCATTGATAAAAAGGCTTTTGATGATTAGTGGGTAGGCTTGGTCAGTTCAGTTTTGAAGCTCTCTCATTATTCTATCTCTCTCTCACTGTTGGACACTTAGATTTTTCTTGGAGCACTTGGCATTGAACAAGAAAGGAGAAAGAAGGCAAGAAGAAGGAAGGAGTAGCAACGAAGAGCAAGATCAAGTAGCTACATCAAGATTCATGTATTAATTTGCATGTGTGTTTTCCTTGGTAGATTTTGCATGCATGGTATTGCATTTGGTTCTTTTATGTCATGGCATGGGTTTTTATAGGTGCAACAATGTTTTCAACCTAGCCTTTCCTTTTCTACATAATGTTGATGAGATGAGTTCTCATACTTCGGTTGAGCTAGATTGTTGGATGTATTTGAGGCTGAGTGAGGCAGATCTCTGAAATGACAAACACATGTCCTAGTGGTCCCTAAAAAAAACTGTGGATCACGGTAAATCCATTGGCCTAGTAACCCCTAAACCAGATCATGGGTTGCAGTAAATCTAGGATTGTGTGCCTCAGTGGGCCTAGGAATCCTTTCTAGTGAATGGCAGGATATACCGTAAAGCCAAGAGGTGGATTTCTTTCCGTTGGGCTTAGTAGTCTCGGGATGTGATGTAATGTAAAGCCTAGAGAGTGGGTCCCGATGTAGGGCCTAGTGATCCCGAGATCAGACTGTGGATTACGGTAAACCCTGAGAGACTAGGAGGCACTAAAATTCCTCACGGTGTAGGTGGAGAACTCCAGTAGCATCCATGCTTGTTTGGTATTTTTTGGTTGGTTATGAGTCCCACATTCATGCTTGGAATATGACAGGGGGGCTATTGGTTGAAGAGAGATTTGGCTCAGCCAATCTATGGTCGGGTGGAACGTAGCAGTCCCATCCCTAGTTGGTTTCTACATTCATTAATGAGAAATTCATTCCCTTGGTTTTTCATGTGTAAATGTACTAGTTTATATGTGGATTCTATGGATGATGTATTCATGGTATTTTTGTTATTATGTTGTTGGTTATGAGCATTTATTCTGATAGTGATGATGTATGGCTCTCCTCATTTTTCTATTTGCAAACGAATAAACAATGTATTTATGACCTAATAAATGATAATGTAATAAATGATATAAGGGAACAATTCTTCTTAGCGATTCTCTGATAAGTATGAGACCCCTATGCTTAAATTTGTTGTTTACACATGTAGATTGCATTGATGCCAATTGTTTGACAGAATTCCAGTCCCTATTGGGGATGATTAGGTCTAGTCCTAGAGTTATTTATTGCTTTATTAATTGTCATCATGTATTTAATGGATTCTGGAAGTTACAACAAGTTCTGGGAAGTGACTGAAATTATGGGCTTGTAAAGTGCCTTAAATCCTACGGACTCTGGCACAAGACTACTGGAAATATTCCTTGTAGGCTTGTGGGAGCATCCAGATCTCTTTGGACACAGGCATGCCCATAACATGGGAGCATCCAGAGGTTTAATATCTTAAAAACTCAGTGGGACTATTGATAGTTTTAATTAGAAATTAAACCTCCTAATATTTAATTGTCAACTAGGTCTTGTAAACATGAGTTACTGCGTTTTTGGCTCAAGGTTAAGTTCAGAGTATGTAATTTTCCTTAATAATGATTGTTAAGTACAAAATGATAAAAAAAATCTTCTATCAATTGAGTAAACTAGCACGCATCTCACTCATATAGAAAGAATTCTTCACTTTAATAGAAACAATCCACAAGGAATCAATTTAACACAATATATTAGACCCTATAACACTCTATTTCCTATTCTAAATTTCTGCAATCAAATTGGAAACAAAAAGATAAACATACCAAAGAAAAAGGCTCAATAAAATTCAATCTAAGCACAAACCTTTAAAGTGAGAATTAAAGCTCTTCACTTTTCAATGCACTAAATTCAAACTCTAAATGTTCAAGAACCTAATCCCTGAGAAATAGAAATGCAATAAGACAACTTGAAAAGAAAAACTAAAATCACATCCTAAACTATCACCCTCATTCTGTTCTAACTAGGCTATTCTTGCTCAGAAATAAAATGCATTCAAACCACACTTACATTGCTACAAAAAACTAATTTTGAAATCAAGTTAATCGATCTATTGATTACAGTAAACCCTAAGAGACTAAGAGGCACTAAAATTCCTCACGGTGTAGGTGGAGAACTTTGGTAGCATCCATGCTTGTTTGGTATTTTTGGTTGGTAATGAGTCCCATATTCATGCTTGGAATATGGCATGGGGGTGATTGGTTGAAGAGATATTTGGCTCAACCAATCTATGGTCGGGTCGAATGTATCAGTCCCATCCCCGATCGGTTTCTACATTCATTAATGAGAAATTCATTCCCTTTTTGTTCATGTGTAAATGTACTAGTTTATATGTGGATCCTATGGTTAATGTATTCATGGTATTTACGTTAATATGTTGTCAGTTATGAGCATGTATTCTGATAGTGATGATGTATGTCTCTCCTCATTTTTCTATTTGTAAACGAATAAACAATGTATCTATGACCTAATTGATGATAATGCAACAAATGATATAAGGTAATGATGCTTCTTAGAGATTCTCTAATAAGTATGAGACACCTATGCTTAAATTTTTTGTTTACACCTGTAGATTGCATTGATGGGAAGTGTTTGACGAAATGTCAATCCCGATTGGGGATGATTAGGCCTAGTCCTAGAGTTGGTTTTTGGTTTATTAGTTGTCATAATGTATTTAATGGATTATATAAGTTACAACAAGTTTTGGGAAGTGTCCTAAATTATGGGCTTGAAAAGTGCCTTAAATCCTGCGGACTCTGGCATGGGTCTACTAGAAATAGTCCTTGGACGCAATCATGTAGGCTTGTGGGAGCGTCCAGATTTCTTTGGATGTTGGCATTCCCATAACATGGGAGCATCCAGAGGTTTAATAGCTTAAAATTTCAGTGGGATTGTTGAGAGTTTTAATTAGAAATTAAACCTCCTAATATTTAATTGTCAACTAGGACTCGTAAACAGGAGTTGTACTATGTTTTTGGCTCAGGGTGAAGTTCAGAGTATGTGATTTCCTTAATAATGATCGTTAAGTACACAATGATAAAAACACTCTTCTATCAATTGAGTAAACTATCACTCATCTCACTCATATAAAAATAATTCTTCACTTTAATAGAGGAAATCCACAAGGAATCAATTTAACTCAATACATCAGACCCTATAACACTCCGTTTCCTATTCTAAATTTTTGTAATCAAATTTGAAAAAAAAAAAGACAAACCTACTTAAACAAAAGGCTCAATCAAATTCAATCTAAGCACAAATATTTAAAGTAAGAATTAAACCTCTTCACTTTTCAATGCACTAAATTCAAACTCTAACTATTCAAGAACCTAATCTCTGAGAAATAGAAATGCAATACTACAACTTGAAATGAAAACTAAAGTCAAATCCTAAACTGTCACCCTCATTCTATTCTAACTAGGCTATTCTTTCTCACAAATAAACTGCATTCAAACCACACTTACACTGCTACAAAGACTAATTTTGAAATCAACTTAAATCGATCTATTGATGCTTAACGAACTTATCTGAGTTTATAAATGAAATTGAATTGTAGTCACACTGCTATGAAGTCGATCTCTATGCTATTGTACTTGGAATGGAAATCAATCTTATCTTATCATCCTGGAATAAAACTAAATTATCATGTGATATCTAAATGACTCAAATCGATGATACTTTATAACTTGAATCAAAGCATACTGGAAATGCTCAGAATTAAATCACACTGCTTGAAATCAATCACACCACTTGAACTAATCAATCACTATTTGAAATAACTCACTCAATTCAAATTGCGAAAACGAAGAACACAACACCTATTGCTAACAAGCATGAATTCATTTGCAACTGTAGTCAATAACCTTCAAACCATAAATCATTCACTCGAACACACGAGGAAATCCATATTCAAACCCATGCGTACATAATAGTTTATATACATAAGCATACCTAAATCGTTCCATAACAGTGGACAACATGTCCTTTAATATCTGAAAAGCATGTTAACAATCATCATTCCAAATAAAATCAGTGTCCTTGGTCAATAATTTAAATAAATTTGTTGCAATATTTGTAAAGTTTTCAATAAATCAACGATAGTAACCCACATGTCCCAAAAATCTTCTTAACTCTTTTTGTGTACTAGGAATTGAAATACACGAGATTACCTCAATCTTGGTAGGATCGACATTGATTCCTTCAAATGAAATGTGATGGCCCAAGACTATCCCCTTAGTTTGCATATTTTACTGCTAAGGGCTAGGTGGGCTTCTTGACATCGGCTCAACACTTTTTCTAGATTTTCTAGAGCTTGGGAAAAATCATCTCCATATACTGTGAAGTCGTCCATGCAGACTTCTACACAATCATAGATCAAGTCAGAAAAGATGGCTAGGACAGCTCGCTGAAAGGTTGCTAGGGCATTGTAGAGGTCAAAAGGAAGAACTTGATAGGCATAGGTACCCCAAGGGAAAGTGAAAGTGGTCCTCTCTTGGTCTTTCTCAGTGATTTGAATCTGGTTATACCTACTGTACCCATCTAGAAAAGAGAAATACTTCTTATTAGAGAGTGTGTCAAGTAGCTAATCAATAAATGGTAGCAGAAAGTAATCTTGTAAGGTGGCTATGTTTAACTCCCTATAATCAACACATATGCATGACTTACCATTCTTCTTCAGAACCACCACCAAAGGTGACACCCATATGCTATCTGGAATATGATAGATAAAGTCTACAACCAATAACTTTTGCAACTCATCTTTGACAATTTCTTTCAAGGTTGGGTTCATGTGTCTCTGCAGCTACAGGATAGGTCTCATGTCCTCATTGGTGTAGATGTGGTGGATTCATGTGTCTGGGTGTACTCCTTTCATTTCCAAATAGTCCCAGGTGAAAGCTCCAGATTTTTCTCGATCCATGCTCAACAATTTCTGCTTTTGTTCTTCATTTAGTTTAGTACCAATATACAAAATTTTTCCTTCACTGATTTCAACTGGTTTCGTAGTGAGTTCATTGTTGTCATCTAGTGCTGTGAATGAGGCAAATATAGATGGATGACAAGCTTCTTGAAACTCATTACTGAAAACATGTTGATAACCATTAAAAGAAATAGCGTAATCAATACAAGAACTATCAGATAAAAATTGTTGCAAAATATGATCTTCTAATTGTTCCTGGAGTTCTCTAGATTGTTCTAATGATAATAAAGGAAACATACAATATTTATCTCCATAAGGACTTTCTAACCATAAGGGTACTTCAACAACTGTTTGAGAAGTGGGGAAATTTGACAAAGTTTGATTATATGAACCATTGAAAATGACCATTTCTCCATTTCGGCACTCTATCACATCATCAACAGTAGCTAACCAAGGGCATCCTCGGACTACAGGGTGTCCTGGTTTTTTAGGAGAAATGAAAATGAAATTGATGGGATACTGCCAGGAAGAAATGGCGACCACTATGTCTTCTAGAGTTCCCATGGGTTTAATAATGGATTTATCTTCCAACTCTAAAATAATAGATGTAGGTTTGATCCCTTGAAATTGTAAAGATGTCATGGTTTCAAAAGTCATAGAATTAATTATTTCTCCTAAGTCTACAAGGGTGTTTGGCAAGAGTACTCCATTGATTTCGATGGTCACTATGGGATTCCCCGAGTCACTATAATTTAATGGTAAATCTGAGATCATCTTGGACATTTCACTCATCATTTTCACATTTTGGCTCTTATGTCCTTTTCTACCCTGTTTATTAATACATAGATCTTTAATGATTTTAGTATAGATAGGAATGCCCCTAATGGCTTGTAATAGTGGAATTTTAACACAAATATTCCTTAATTCTGATTCTAAATCATATTCGATTGGGATCTCCTCCTTCTTACCAAGTAATATTTCTAGGTAAGGAGGTTTATTTGGTTCTTCTTTTTGTTTTTTTTTTCTTATTGATGGTGATTTTCAGTTTGTCCTTGAGGGGCCTCTTCCTGAATAATGACAGTTGATTTTTCCTTATTAATCGTTTTCCCATATCATAGTTGAATCTCATTTATTGGGATAGTGGTGATCATATAGGTGGGAAAAGGATGTAATTACACATTTTGTGCAGGTTGAGGTTGTTTATTATGGTTGGGATTAGCTATGGGTTGTGCAGGAAACAAAGTAGGATGAGGTGGGTTAAATGATGGTGGTGCCCGTGAGGATGATGGGTTGGACAGTGAAAGTAAAATATGGTGTAAAGGAGGAGGAGGCAACAAGGTTTGCTGATAATGATTTGGGTTTTACCCTTGCTGATAAGGTTGAATGTTTCGATTGTAGGACATACTAGGCATGTTTGAGTATAGAGGATAGGGTTGTTTTTGGGGCTAAAAGGTGTTTCCATAGGGATTTCCCCTCCAATACTGATTCCAAGGAGTGTTTTGTGATTGAGGATTAACCAAAGGAGGGTAGGATGGCTGGAAATTCCAAGGTTGATTTTGACCATAGCCTTGAAAAATAGGATCTTGAAACATGTTTTGATTTGGGCTTCTCCAAGAGGGTTTCTTGTTTGTTTGCAAAAAGTCATTTGTTTCAACATTT
Source organism: Pinus taeda (assembly GCA_000404065.3). Classification (NCBI taxonomy): domain Eukaryota; kingdom Viridiplantae; phylum Streptophyta; class Pinopsida; order Pinales; family Pinaceae; genus Pinus; species Pinus taeda. The sequence continues at coordinate 34,446 of APFE030645838.1, forward strand.
CTCTTATAGATAGCCTATAAACCGGGAAAAGATGGGCACTTCTCGGTTGCATGTTCTAAAGAAAAAATCCCACAAACTTCAATAAAATTAATGGGACACTCCCTCTCAACATGCTTAATTCTACATTTAGGACAAATATTTCCATGGAAACCCTCTCATCTTCTTGTTTCCTTTTGAGTTTTATTATGTGAAGCTAGTCACCAATGGTGTTAAGGATATTTGTTTTGAATTTTTCCAATAATTTTCCTAATTCAACTCTAGTGACAGTGTTGGGTACTGTTGTAGCGACTACAACCACCCTCCAAAATTTTGGTCTGCACCCAAATTCGGAGACTCCCTTGAGATTTTCACTTAATGGTTGCATACACTCGGGTTCACTCCATGAGCTCGTGTGAGCCATCGCACCCACCTTGCTTCTTCATTCCACGCAAGATTTTGCATGTTGTTGTCAGTGTCTTACTTGCCATCGTGTTCTGGTCATGCTCAAGGTCTTCGCTTCGTGTGTACATGTTATGTTCGCTATAAAAAACATTTTTTGCACTCGCCCATGGAGTCACATTCACTGACAAGAAACCATCATCATGGTCGATCAATGATCAATCATGAGTGTCATGCTTGTCGCTTGCACCATCGGTGAGTCATGTTGAACATCTGTGACTGGTTGGTTTGAGTCGTCTTGTTGTCATGTCATGAAGATGTGTGTTTGTAAGATCACATTTGCATATATCACTTATTCACACACTTAGTCATTTTGTTGAAGTTTTGAGGACCAAAATCCCCTTTGACAGTCAGACCATCACCCTACCATTGACTTGACCGAGTGTCACCGAGAACAATGTAGAAGCACCAAGCAAGTATTTTCAAGCTACGTTTCTTGCAAGAAATTGACTCAACCTTCATGCTGGCCACTTGGAGAGTCGGACTTGATAGCCACCCTGGGTCTGATGCCCCTCAAAAATTGCACAAAGGCTAATGGCCTTTCCTATTTTGCTAACTGAAGAAATTGCATAGACAGGTTAGACAGACAATCGATGCCCATCCCTGTCTCCCTTAGAAAATTGTGCAATTCTTCCAGTTGGTCCTCCCGATAGTTGCCTGGCTGCTCATTAAGAAAATTGCGTAGTTTTCATGAGAAGGCCTTATGTTTTGCATTAGTTCTCTCAGCTCAAAAATTGCATAGAAATGATTAGTAGGCTGGCCTCCTAGCCTCAGTACAATTTCCCTCGCCAACATCTCCCAGCAGTAGACTGCTAGTTCCCTCCAGGAATTGTGCAGTTTCTGCTACCAATCCCTCAGCAGGTGATTGTCTGTTCCCCTTGGGAATTGTGCAGTTTCTGCTGCCAGTGATCCAACAGCTAGCTGCTAGTTCCCTTTGAGAATTGTGCATTTTTGGATGCCAGGATCCGAGCTAGTTCCTCCAAAAATCTATGCAATTTCTACATGTTGATCCTCCATGCAGCTCGACTTGTTCCTCCAGAAAAGTGCAAAAATTTTGCTGTCAAGCCCTTGCTGCCCGCTTGTTCCAGAAAATGAGCAGATTCTTTTTGCCTTGCCTTCCTGCAGCCTGGAGTGCCCCTCCCAAAATTTGCGCAGTTTTTCCTTCCAGCCAAACCATACCTCGCGAACAGTCACTGTCGACTCAGATTTCCCATCTTCATCTCCCAGTGACTCTTGCATAGTTTTCATTAGCAATTCCTAGAGCCATCATCCTGCCTCCCAACCTTGCTGCCTCTCTTACTAACCTGCATCTAAAATGATCATGTGTCATGGTAGGCTAGGAGGTTTTTAGATTTGATGTCGTCTCATCATGAGTGACTGCAGGTACAAGTACACCAACAAACTTGGCACGATGACAAATGGGATGAAAGAAGGGAGCACATTGTTTAGTAAATTTAGTGTGTCCTAAATTTCTACATAAATTATCAATCCAGGAGTCATAAACTGATGAAGTTTAGTGCACTGTATGTGCTAGACAACCCTTTTCTTACCTCACTATTTTCAGTTTTATCTTGTTTTGGGGTCTTTTCTTGTTGGTCTCCTAAAGTGTTCCAATGCAATGGAAATCCTAATCTATTGTTAAAGAAACAGTTTTAAGAATACTTTTAAAGATCAAGCGTGGATGTAGAGTTGAAGACAAGGTTTATGCTTCTTATGATAATTTCCAAACTTTGAACTTAAGAGATCTTAAAACATGTTGTCTACGAAATCAGAACTTGAATAAGAGTATAAACATGCAGCTACATAAACCAAACTAAAAATAAAGTACTGAGAATGAGGTTACTATCTTTGCTGTCCATCCTAATTGTAGAATTGAAATCTAATAAACTGTTGCAACTCAAAACTAAAAAAAGTAAAGAAACTAGAAACTAGTTAATGATTTCATCCATAATCACAATATTTTGTCAATTAACTTCTAAAACGGGGTTAAGCTAAAGAATCTGGAAATATCATCATATGGCATGAAAAGAATGACATCTAAATTATCTAATTTTCACACTAATGAAAGCAAAGTCAATTACTTCATCTATAATCACAATAGTTCATCGATTAACTTCTAAAACTGGGTTAAGCTAAAGACTCTGGAAATATCCTCATATAGCATGAAAGAACTGACATCTAAACTATCTACTTGCATGCCAATGAAAGCAAAATCAATTACTTCACCAATAATCACAATAGCTCGCCAATTAACTTCTAAAATGGGGTTAAGCTAAAGGTTCTGGAGATATCATCATATAGCATGAAGAACTAATATCTAAACTATATTGAATAGTTAATATCACTAAATAAAAGCATAAACAATTGAAATTGAAAACTAAAGTTCAGCAGAGGAGGCAAGTCTCAAATCACCACTTGATGCAAAAAAATTACACTAAGAAGCTTGAGCATAACCAGACTTAAAGACCTATTCTGAAGTGCACTTATCAATGTTAGTAGAAAATGTGACAAGCTGCAAAAACATGTACAGGATTAGAATGATTAAAATCATAAGAAAAACATGAGAAATGTACAACTCGAATGAGAGAAAATATATATGAAAAACTATACAAAAACAAAAGAAGGGACCTCAGTTGCGCAGGGGCCCTCTGCATAGCTTTGGACTAACATGTTGTTACTTCAAGCCACACTTAAACAACCATGTGAAAAATAGAGGTTTGTATTATGAAACAAAGGAATATGTCTCTCGGTTACAGAACAGCAAAGTAACACTATAACAACGATATCCAAAACTGACCATCTGCATTGCAAATGCTTATATTTATAGAGAAAATGGATAATTGTATCTCAGAGGAATTTCTTCAGCAATAGACACATGAACAGGTCAAAATTCGAGGATTTAGCCACTCAGTTGCCATGAGCAGTAAATCCATGCGAGGTGGATGTTGGATTGCATTATGGAGATGGCCTATAGGTGGAAAAAATGGATCCACGAGTTCAGGGATGGATTTGGGCTTCTTTTACGTGCAGGAACAGAGTCCTAGTCAACATAGAACTCTCTGTTGACCACCCTTTGAATGGAACCTTTACTTCCAAATTTGGCTAAGTAAATAGGACCTCATCCATGTGTGGATCATTCATGAGCTACCCATGTGTCTCATTCCTCCTACTAACACCTGTAACTTACAGAACAATGAAAATGGTTGCGGAATTGCAAGTTATCTATGGAAAGTGGATACAATCTATAACTGATAAACAAAACCTAGATCAAATAGCACACACAATGATATAATTTGAAAATCACTCAAATACACCCCTGAAATCAACATGTAACAAGTTATGATAGCTTAGGAGGCACTGACATGGGAAAATAGAAGAGAAAGGGTTTAAGAAAATGCTTGGAAGAGAGGTAGTTTTGGGGCTCAATATACCCCCACCGTGAAGATGTTGCATGTCCTCATGCAACCAAAATTGTAACTATCCTCCCTTCAATTCATCTGCTCTAAAACTTCTGCTAAGACATCCAACCTTTTCTTCTTCTTTCTTGTTGTCACTTTCATCTTGGGCTTCATCATAAGACATCTGTACTTGAGATTAATGAGGGCTCTACTCAACCTCCTATTCTTCTTCTTCAGTTTTCTATTTTTCTTACACCGTAACCCTAAGTGCAGCATGGTATTATCATGGATAAATTTTTCCAATTTGTTTTGCTCTTTTAATGTCTCATTCTCCCTTTGGATATGTCTATTAAAGACTTCCAACTCATAAATTTTTTGTTTTAATGATTGGATCAAAGTTTCCTGAGTTGTACCTCGCTGATTAGATGAAGTTCCTTACTCTACTGTAGTTTTCTGTTGTTCCAATGATTCAATGAAATCATACATCTGTTGCTGAGTTTGATCAATTTCTGGAGTTGTCTTCCTTGGACTAGTTTCAAAATTTAATTGAGGAGAAGGAGAATACTGTGGACTTTGATCAGGTGGAGTGTTTTCTGGTGACTGATCTGGAGTTTCACCTCCCAGGTCTATGAATTGAGCTCCTTTGATTTGCATCTTCTTCAATTTTCCCCTTATTCTAGAGCTTATTCTTAGACCTTGTGAGCTTATGTCTCCCTTTCCTATGCTCTGTTTCTCCTTTCCTTTTTGTTTTGCCTTAGTTGACTGTTCTTTAAGATGAAATAATCTCTTAGAAAGAACTTGCTCTTCCTCTGAAGAAGGCTCAGGAGTCTAGTAAATGTCTTCAATTTTCCTCTTTCCTTTCTGTTTTACTTGTTTCTTAATCTTAGTCAATGTTTCAGAAGGCAATTCTTCTTCACTATTTTTCTTTGTCACACTAGTAGGAGTATCTTTGATTGTTAAAGTTGTTCTTTTCCTCCTACTTTTCTTTGCTGAACTCCCCTCGGGCACTTCAGGAGGGTCTTGGAAGAAGTTCCTAACTAGGAATTTTTCCCATGTATCTTCCCTCTCTTTCAAATGATTCTCAACCAGGATCTTAATAAGGCCATGATGGTAGAGATGAGGTTCCACATCATCTATATTCTTTTGCACAATAGTATACATTTTTCTCAAACTATTCAACAAGAAATAAGGGAGGTTGATAGTTTCATCTCCAAGAAATTCATTAATGATCGGATATGATACATGTACTTGGAGCCATACTTGCCCTTGCATGTAATGAATTTTTGAATGATGAACAACATACTAGTCCATTTATCTTTTAAGGCTGAAACAAGAATTCCTCGTTTAAAGATTGATACGTCCATACTTGGATTACAAAGAATGACCCTCCCGACCTTTTCATTGAAGTCCTTGTTCTTAAACCATCTCTCCCTTCTTGTGGAAGCTCTGTGGCTACTGCAGTTGATGACTCTGTCACTGGAAATTTGATGTCCCCAATTTCAACTTCTACACCATTGAAAGATCTTGCAAACATTTTTGTAACTTCCTTATTATGACCCTTGAACTTCTTAATAAACTGCAACCATCTTGCCTTCTTCAATGTGCTCTTAAGATGTGGGTATCCTTCCGTGAATTTAACCCCTTCGGGCTCTGTTGTCACTATAAGACCCATTCTTCCTTCTTATTGTGAAGAAACCTCTGTAAATGGTAGTTTTACGGGAGTAGAATGGTTTTGTGAGTGGAAAAATAGAAGAGGGTCGTGGAGAAAATTGGTGATTATGAAAAGAGAAGAATGCTGAGCATGAAATGAGAGAGGGTTTACGAAGCTGAAGTTTGTGTAAACAAACAATGAACCATGGATTATAAAACCTGATATGAAAGTGTGGAGGTAGAGTGTCACTCATGAAATTTACGAAACTGAACGGAGTTTGAGTTCATAAAATGCGGAGTGGAATGTCAGTGGAAGAGAGCCGTATTCAATTATCTCACGTTTACATGATTAGCCGTTCTAATAGGTGTAATGAGGATGTATGACTAAGTAAGAGTTAAACTCAGAAATGGATTATGAGACCATTAGGATTGATGCGGAGGATATGATGGAATTAAGGTAGCCATAAAGTCAAATCATTACACGTTATGGAGTTGTGATTTACAAACTATACAAATTATGCATTTGAAATGCTATTTGAAAATGGTTTTGTCCATACCTTGGAATCATACCTTTTTTTTTTGCTACCTTTTAATTGGTTGCCTTTGTAGGTGCTTTTTAGGTGCTGATGTCTTCAAATATCTTTCCTTCCATACCTGCATCTTACTTTTATTATTATTTGGATAATCACTTGACTGTCACCGCAGAGTAACAGAGATTAGCTGTGGAATCAACAATCAATTGCGGAATCAGAATTTAGCTGCGGAATCAGAATTCAGCTGCAGAAACTGACATGGTGAATAACATATGACTTGGCGAATGAATGGAAATGAAAAATGTTAGAAAATTATATATTACGGAGCAATGGAACACATAAAATATTGCAGAAATATAAACACAGAAAACTCATAAAACAAGAGAGACACAGATATACGTGGTTCACCCAGTTTGGGCTACATCCACACCGAACAACCATTCCTTCCTTTCTATTATCCAGCAAAATGAAGAGACACAACCTACAACAGATCTGCTGTAATATCGTCTGTTTTCTCTCACAGCCTCACCTCTCTGTTTCTCGCTCATAGAATACACATCTATTACTCAGCCTCAAATACAATGCCCTCATACAAAGAGAGGGGTTTCCTTCTAGGGAAAAAAACCCTAAACTAAACATAAGTTCTATCGTCAGATCATCTGCCTAACGAACGACCCAGATTGACTAGAAATTAATATACTTTTACAAGGCAATTTTATATATGTTTTTAGCTTCGGCGGCACTGCCCCCAAACCCCGCCAGGAGACCGCTGGCCCCCGGATCCCCCAGCCGAGGGGGATCGGCCCCCCCGGACCCCCGCAGGGGAGACAAGTCCCCCCCGTGTGGAGGGGTGTACAAACTTCCTGGGGTATACATCCGGCTGAAACAAAGACCTCTGAACAATCATGCTCCACAGTCAACAAAAAATGACTGTATGGATGATACATGGAAATGTGAATATGAAGAGAAACTGAAAGAAATTTTATTGATGGAATGTGGTGGAGAAATGGAGCGAAATGAAATGGAATGGAATGGAACAAACTATGAGTGAAATGAGAGTTTTTTTGGAAAATATAGGGTGTCAGAATATTCTGATTTTCACCCTGTATTTTCTATATAAGATTGCCAATCAGTGATTGGTTTTCAGGCTTATACATTTTTTTTTGAGATGATGATGAAAAAAAAAAAGGCTAGGTTGGTGGAGAAGAATGATTCTTCTTCACCAGCCTCATTATAGAATTATCTTGAAATATTTTGATAAACTCCTCCTTTGAGAGTGGCATATGATAGATCTTCAATCGATGACCATTCACAATGAGAGGAGTTTGATTCTCATCGATTGTTTTGATTCTTATCGCTCCATTGCTAAAAAAAAATTCAATCTCATATGGCCCAAGCCAATGAGTCTGAAATTTACCTTGAAAACCTTTGAACTTTGAATAAAATAGAAATGCCCAATCTCCTTCTTGAAACTTTTTGTCCTTGATGTATTTGTCATGCCACTTAGCTCTCTACTGCTGAACTAGATCGGTTCTTTGAACTACTTCTTGTCTAATCTCATCTACTTCATTCAACTGCTCCAGTCTATGCTTTTGAGCTTCTAATAGATCCATTTCCAACTAAACTTCCATCTTGAAGGTTTTAACTTGGAACTCAATGGGAAGCAAAACTTCCTTCTCATAAACAAGTTCATAGGGAGTGTGTCCCGTTGTGTTCCTCCATGTAGTTCTATAGGCTCATAAGGCTTCAGGAAGCCTTTATTCCCAATCTCTTCTATGTAGATGCACAGTCTTGGTAATGATTCCTTCAATTACTTTATTTGTGGACTCCACTTTACCATTTGCTTGCGGATGATAAGGAGTGGATTTCCTATGCTTGACCTTGTACTCTTCCATAAGCTTCTCCATCATTCTGGATGTGAATTGACTTCCCTGATCTATCACAATTTCCCTTGGAACACCAAAATGAGTAAAAATATCCTCATAAAGAAAATTAACTACTATATTTTCAGTAGCAGAAAATAATGCTTTGGCTTCTACCCATTTAGTGACATAATCAATACATACCAATATATAATTTTTTTTCTTGGTTGGAGGATTAATAGGTCCAATAAAGTCTAAAGCCCATTTTCAAAGGGTTCAATGAGTACCTGAGGTTGTAATGGCATCTCATTTGAGGGGGCAGGTTTCCCTACCCTTTGGCAGTTGTCACACCTTTTGACATATTGTTTTGAATCTTTGAAGAGGGACGACCAATAATATCATAAAGAAAGCAATTTATAAGATGTCCTCTTGTTAGCAAAGTGTCCACCGCACGGTTGATCATGACATGCTTTGAGAATATCAGGCATTTCATCTTCCTTGACACATCTTCTGATCACAAAGTCTGGCCCTGTTTTATAAAATTCGTTAGAAATCCATGAATATCTTGAACTATCCTGAATAATCTTTCTTCTTTCACTAGGAAATAAATGTGGAGGTAGTTTCCCTGTAACCAAATAGTTATCCATATTTGCAAACCAATGAGTTTTAGTAGTTACTGCAAATAAGTATTCATCAGGAAACTTATCCTCTACAGGAGAGTCTTCTTTGATATTCTAAATTCTAGACAAGAAATCAGCAACTGTGTTTTGTTTCCCAGGTCTATCTAACACAGTAATATTGAATTCTTATAAAAGTAGGAGCCATCTTGTAACTCTACCATTAGTAATAGGTTTGTTCATCAGATATCTAATTGCAGAATGATCAGTATGAATAAAATTTTCATAGCCTGTTATATAATGTCTGAACTTATTAATTGCATGAACAACAACTAAGAACTCTTATTTAGTCACAGTATAGTTTAACTCAATGGGCGTCAAATTTTTACTAGTATAGTAAATGGCATAAGGAACCAAGTATTTTTGTTCCAGTACAGCTCCTAGAGTTGTATCTGAAGCATTTGTAGAAATATGGAAAGGAAGTTTCCAATTTGGTCCTCACAAGATAGGTGCTTCAGATATTCTTGTTTTCAAAGCTTCAAATGCTAATTGGCAATCAGGACTCCACTTGAATTCATAGTCTTTTGTAAGTAGTTTGAAGAGTGGAGATACTATTTTGGTAAAGTTTTCTATAAATCTTCTATAATATCCAGTGAATCCTAGAAAACTTCTAACATCTTTTTGACAATTTGGAATAGGTAACTTGGAGATGACTTCAACTTTGGATTTGTCTACTTTAATCCCATTCCCTGAAATATGATGTCCCAAAACAATACCTTCAATAAACATCATAAAGCATTTTTCATAGCTTAATGAAAGGTTTGTTTCTTTACATCTTAGAAGGACTTTTTCCAAATTTTCCAAGGCTTCTTCAAATGTATTACCATAGACTGTAAAATCATCCATATATACCTCTACACAATCATGGATTAGATCAGAAAAAATTCCTAGTGCTTCTCTTTGGAATGTTGCAGGTGCATTGCATAATCCAAAAGGAAGCACTCGGTAGGAAAAAGTTCCCCATGGACAAGTAAATGTGGTTTTATCCTAATCTTCAGGTGCTACCTGAACTTGATTATAACCACTAAAACCATCCAAAAATGAAAAGTACTATTTTCCTGCTAATGTATCTAATACTTGATCTATAAATGGCAAAGGAAAGTGATCCTTCAAGGTTGCTTTATTCAATTCCCTATAATTAATGCACACCCTCCATTTACCATTCTTTTTGGGCACTATCACCAAGGGAGAAACCCATCAGCTATCTGAGATTCTATAAATGAAGTTCACATTGAGTAATTTTTGGAGCTCTTCTTTCACAATCTCCCTAAGATTTGGATTCATCCTTCTCTTGGATTGTCTGATTGGTCTATTGTTTTCCTCAATATAGATATGATGGATGCAAGTCTTAGGGTCAATACCTTTCATATCAATATACTCCCATGCAAATGCAGTAGAATGTTTTTATAAGATTTTGGTTAGCTCTTCTTGTTGTAACTTTTCCAAGTTTATGTTGATATTCAATGTTTTACCTGGAAAAATTTCAACTGCAAAACTGCCAAACTCTTCCATAGACTAGAGAGACATTTTCCTTGATGACAAGTATTCAATATCAGAATCTAACTGAAATTGTGTGTGATCATATTCTGAAGATGTTTCAAAATTTTCTAATGTGTTCAGGATTTGACTACCCTCACTAACTTTAGAGAGAGTAAAGACAAGTTGTATAGCATCTTCATCATTGACCCATTCATTGTCTCCTACTTGTGTAATTGCTTTTTTTGGAGGATACAAAGTAAATTTATTTGTTGAACTACCATCAGAAATGTACATGTCACTAGATATACAGCTAATAAAAGCATCAGTTGTGGCTAGCCAAGGTCTTCCTAAGATGAGTGGGTGTCCTCCTAGATTATTCTTGGGAGTCAAAATCATGAAATCCAACGGATATTCCCAAGAATATAAGGAGAGTAAAATATCTTCTAGTACACCATCTGGTTTGATCACTGATCTATCTGCAAGTTTCATTAAGATAGGAGTGAAAGGAAGATTAGGAAGTTTAAGCTGTTCCATAGTCTGTCTACTCATAATGTTTATAGTAGCCCCTAAGTCAATCAATATATTTGGAATTTCTATTCCATTTTTGTGTGTCTTGACAATTGGACTACCTGGATCTACATATTTCTACATGGTAATCTTTCCCATCATGATATCTACTATTTTTCCTACCAAGTGGTTTCTTTTTGTGTCTCTTGGTTTCCTACCTGGTCTTTTGATACTCAACTCCTTTATTGTTTTTTCTAGAATAGGAATCTCTCTAATGGCTTGTAGCAAGGGAATCTTGATACAAACATTCTTTAATTCATCTAGGAAATCATAGTCAGGCAACAAGATTTGTTTTTCACCCCCCGTCAATTTGTAATCTCTCAGGAAAAGGATGTGTGGATGTAGATACAGGTTGCTCAACTATAGGAGTTGTGGGGGTTGACTCCTTTTGTTTTTCTTCTTGAATGGTTGGATTTCGAAGGGATGCTTCTTCAAAATTTTTATTGACTTTCAAAGAATCCTCCTTAGAAGCACCTTGCTCTTGAATATCTATAGAAGGTTTTTCCTTTTCTAAGATCCTACCAGATGTAAGTTGAACATCATTAAGATCTAGAGGAACAATCATGTAGGTAGGAAATGGTTTTCCTTCTACCATGTAAGCATTCTAAGGGTTTTTGTTGTTGGGATTTGGTAATGGTTGGGCTGGTAGTTGATTTGGCTTCTGTAGGAATGGAAGCAATAGTCGAGGATTTTGATTTTGTTGAGGAGGTTGTTTTTGTGGAAATGGTAACAAAAGTTGAGGGCTTTGATTTGGAAGTTGTGGATTTTGTTGTTGGTTTTGTGGGGGAGGATAGCCCTGATAAGATGGAGGATATTGATAATATTGAGCAAATCTCCCATAAGGATTTTGTACCCCTTGTGCCCATGAATGAGATTGATACTGATTCTGAGGTTGAGGCGAAGGTTGTTGCCAAGAATTCCAATTTGGTGGGGGCTGAAAATTCATTGGATTGTTGAAACCTTGATTTTGTTGCCCTTGCCAAGGTCTTCTTGAAACAAAGCAAAGAGATTCTACAGAATTTGGGTCCTCTTGAAAGACAGCTTTAAGCCCTGGGATTAAAGGACAATCCTTGGTCTCGTGACTTTATGAGAAAATCATACATGTTTCTACAACTTTTGCATCTAAGGGGCATTCTCTTAGAGCATGTTTCTTTCTACATTTTGGGTAAAAGATGTATAAGGAATTAACTTCTGTTTTCTGCTTGTTTTGAATTTTGAGGGTGCCTAGCTGTTCACTAAGGCTCCCTAGAATGTCAGTTTTGAACTCATCAAGCATATTGCCAATTTATGCCCTACTTACTGTCCCAGTTGCAGATTTGTTTGCTCTAATAAGAGAAGGATCTCTAGGCCCTTTTCCAATTTTAGATTTTCCCCTTGAGAGATGGACACATAGTTTTGCTATGTCACTTAGTGGAACTTGAGAGATGTCTCCCTTCCCCATCATGTTTAAAATATCTATCCATTCATCTCTAATGGCTTTCAAGGTTTACTCATCTAAATTGTTCATTTTTGCTTTCTTTAAGTTGTATTGAAACCTCTCAATAAAATCCTCCAAGTTCTCATCTTCTTTTTGCATCATTTTGAATACTTCATCCTTATGATTACTAGACATACAATAATCTAGATATCTATCCAAAAATGCCTACCTGATATCATTCCAAGTCTTAATAGATTGAGTGACTAATCCCATAAACCATTTCAGAGCAACCCATTTCAATGTTTGAGGGAACTTTTTGAGTTTTTGAGAGTCTTCTATATAGCCATAGGTTCGGCATAAGACTTCAAACTCAAATAGAAATGTTTCAGGATCCTCACTTCACAATCCATAAAAGTTTGGGAGGACGGATGGTGAAATGTTTTTCATTGTTGTATGGGTTTCCTCATCTACTATAGGAAATCAAACCAAGTTATCTCCTTCCCCATTTCCTCCATTGTTACCTCTACCTCCTCCATTTTTACCTCTACCACCTCCATTATTTCCTCTACCTCTGCCTCTACCCCTTCCTCTAAATAGTGAAAATTCTCCATCTTGCTCTTCTTCTGCCATGATAGCTTCCTCATAATCTTTTGGCTCTTCTATTAATGGCTGATGAGAGTTTCTACCTCCTCTTCTTCTCTAGGTAATTATTCTTCTTCCACTATAATAGGCTCCCCTATGGAGGTGAAGAAGGGTTCTTCTCCTAGGTCAGATTTAGTAGATGGAGTGGGAGAATCTTCTAACTCAGTTGCTACCCCTTGAATTCCAGGAATCCTAAGGCTGGGAGTATGAGTCTGGGATGGAGGTGTATCTTGTCTATTCCTTGAAGTAGTTGGAGTTGTAAAAATCGAAATTTTGCCCCTAGCTATAAACCTTCCCCTAGAATCTCTTTCTCTATGCATATCATTTTTTTATTTTTGATGATTTTTAACTAGGCTAATAGTCCTTTTTCTGATCTTCCAGATCACACTAGGTGCAAGAAGAGAGCATACTCAAGAAATTATTGGACTAATAATTCTTTTTTCTGATCCTCCATATCACACTAGGTGCAAGAGGAGAGCATACTTCAAAAAATTATTAATTTTCCCTTATTTTTTTTTTAATGTAAGAGATAGGATACCTAGTTACACTTCCCTGGCAATGACGCCAAAATGTTTAGTCAATTTAGTGTGTCCTAAATTTCTACATAAATTATCAAGCCGAGATTCGTAAACTGATGAAGTGTAGTGCACTGTATGTGCTAGACAACCCTTTCTTACCTCACTATTTTTAGTTTTATCTTGTTTTGGGGTTTTGTTCTTGTTGGTCTCCTAAAGTGTTCTAATGCAATGGAAATCCTAATCTACTGTTAAAGCAAAAGTTTTAAGAATACGTTTAAAGATCAAGTGTGGATGTAGAGTTGAAGACAAGGTTTATGCTTCTTATGACAATTTCCAAACTTTGAACTTAAGAGATCTTAAAACATGTTGTCTACAAAATCAGAACTTGAATAAGAGTATACACATGCAGCTACATAAACCAAACGAAAAATGAAGTATTGAGAATGAGGTTACTATCTCTGCTGTCCATCCTAATGGAATAATTGAAATCTAATAAACTGCTACAACTCGAATCCAAAAAAGTAAAGAAACTAGAAACTAGTCAATGATTTCATCCATAATCACAATATTCCGTCAATTAACTTCTAAAACAGGGTTAAGCTAAAGAATCCGGAAATATCATCATATGGCATGAAAAGAATGACATCTAAATTATCTAATTTTCACACTAATGAAAACAAAGTCAATTACTTCATCTATAATCACAATATTTCATCAATTAACTTCTAAAACGGGGTTAAGCTAAAGACTCCGGAAATATCATAATGTAGCATGAAAGAACTGACATCTAAATTATCTACTTGCATACCAATGAAAGAAAAATCAATTGCTTCACCTATAATCACAATAGCTCGCCAATTAACTTCTAAAATGGGGTTAAGCTAAAGGCTCCGGAGATATCATCATATAGCATGAAGAACTAATACCTAAACTATCTTGAATAGTAAACAAATCTCACTAAATAAAAGCATAAACAACTGAAATTGAAAACTAAATTTCAGCAGAGGAAGCAAGTCTCAAATCGTCACTTGATGCAAAAAAACTACACTAAGAAGCTCGAGCATAACCAGACTTAAAGACCTATTTTGAAGTGCACTTATCAGTGTTAGTAGAAAATGTGACAAGCTGCAAAAACATGTACAGGATTAGAATGATTAAAATCATAAGCAAAAAATGAGAAATGTACAACTCGAATGAGAGAAAATATATATGAAAAACTATACAAGAACAAAAGAAGGGACCTTAGCTACGTAGGGGCCCTCTGCACAGCTTTGGACTAACACGCTATTGCTTCAAACCACGCTTAAACAACCATGTGAAAAACAGAGTTTTGTATTATGAAACAAAGGAATATGTCTCTAAGTTACAGAACAATAAAATAACATTATAACAACAATATCCAGAACTAACTATCTGCATTGCAAATGCTTATAATTATAAAGAAAATGGATAACTGTATCTCAGAGGAATTTCTTCAGCAATGGACACGTGAACAGGTCAAAATCCAAGGATTCAGCCTCTCGGTTTCCATGAGCAGTAAAGCTATGTGAGGTGGATGTTGGATTGTGTTATGGAGATGGCCTACAGGTGGCAAAAAGGGATCCATGAGTTCAGGAATGACTTCGGGCTTCTTTTACGTGCAGGAACAGAGTCTTAGTTGATGTAGAACTCTCTGTTGACCACCCTTTGACCGACACCTTTCCTTCCAAATTTGGCTAAGTAAATAGGACCTCATCCATGTGTGGATCATTCTTGAGATGGCCATTCTCATTCCTCTTAATGACACCTGTAACCTATAGAACAATGAAAATGGTTGCAGAATTGCGAGTTAGCTGTGAAAAGTGGCTACATTCCGTAGCTGATAAACAAAACCTAGATCAAATAGCACACACAATGATATAATTTGAAAATCACTCAAATACACTCTTGAAATCAACATGTAACAAGTTTTGATAGCTTAGGAGGCACTGACATGGGAAAATAGAAGAGAAGGGGTTTAAGAAAATGCTTGGAAGAGAGGTAGTTTTGGGGCTCAACACACATGCAGAAGGACAGGTTTACCAATGGACGAACGAATGATGCATGTGGATATATGTGCTCAGGAATAAATGATCATGTAAAGATGTGTTCGCATACAGATGGATGGATGAACATGCACCTTTCACAAATAGATGAGCTTATCAAGCCTTCCAACATACAAGCAAGGAGAAACGTGCCAAAGTAACATAAAGAGAACCAATGACCATTGAAGACTTTGCACACTTTTCCATGTAGAGGTGAAGCTATGATGCATCATGAAGACATCCATCACCCAGCAGCACTGCAACTCGACATGCACTCCAGCACCAACATGAATGTACCAGCACTGTCATGTCAAGTCATGTTGTCCACATCTCCACTGTGGGCCATGTTGTAAAATCAATGTAATGTAACATGGAAGTCCATTAGACCCACTTGTTGAACAAAGAGTCATGTAAAGTCGAAAATTCATGGAAGTCAAATAGTCATGAGGGTAGTCGAACAACCACAAAGGTCACTTTCACCCTTGTCTATAAATACCCCCTCATTTGTACATGCAAAGGACTTTTCACTTCAGCTCCTCCCACATAGTCAAGAGAGTCTGTTATATTTTCTTTGAGGAGTAAGCATTGGCTCCAACGCCCCTCACACAGGGTTAGTGACGTATGGTGTAACGATGTGTCTTGGAACCTTTTCTTAATTTAGAAGCCTGCTAATAGGCCAACACGTTTTCACACATGTATTGTATATGTTGTAAGCCTAGTCTTCAACACTTGTAATGTATGTTTCTTGAACCTGTTTTTAACACTTTACCTAATTCAGTTGTTGTAATACACATATGTTAATGAAAATGTGTTGTATATGTTGTTAATGCAGTCTCGCTCGTGTAGACTACTTTCCCAGACATCAGATAGGCAATTCACATAAAACTTGCTATAACAACCGTTGCACTCATGCAGACTAATCTGCTAAGTTTTATACGTGTTATCTTCCCATGTGTGTTGTGACTATCGCATCCATGTGGACTGTTTCGCCGGAAGCTCTGCATGTCCTTTTGTGTTGTGTGTTCCTAGTAGAGTTGGGACTTCTCCCAACCGACTTGGGGCTCAATCTCACTCTCTCTCCCTCTATAGTGAAAGAACCATTGACACAAGTAACACTTACACTCACTAGGCACGTGAACCTCACTTCTCGAAGACAAAGCAGACCACTCTCCTATGCTGACAAGCAAGATTTGAGGCAAATCCTTAAGATAATGGAAACCGGGCCATCATACCGGATGGGACTTCCACACCAAATGGTGTGAGGTCTAGTTGGGACTTCATACCGGGGTGATCCCCTAAATATTGGTGGCTCCAGCACTATCAACATTTATGGCACTAGAAGGAGGGCAACTAGTTGTATGTGGCTAAACATCATATCACACTCATTCATCAACCATCTAGTCAAGGTAGTGACTCACACTCCCTCTCACCTACAGGTGACTCTGCAATTGGTTACTCCTCGCTGCCAAGGATTGAGAACATGATTCTGTATCATCAGCCTCACTCTGTCCAGCCCATAACTCGCTAGTTCACGAAAGTAGTTGAATTGATTCCGGCCATACAAAATATTCCATACACTTCAAGGAAGCCAAAAGCCACTCCTATAGGAGTTGTTGTATCATCAGTGGAAGAAGCAGTCCTTTCCACACTCAAAGTTCTGGTAGAAGCTATTGAAGATGGAGAGGAACCTCCGGTCTTCCGGCAAGGTGAACAAGACACACTTGTGATCTTAAGATCAGCCTCTGTTATAGGAGGCAGAGGGGAAGGCAGCAGAGGAGGTGAAGCTAGAGACGAACCAACGGACTCAGAGATGGAACTGTAGGATTTAGAAAGAGAGGAGGATGATGAACAAGAAGAAGAGATTTCTGACCCAAATCTAAAATGGATGACTCAGGGAACTTTGGCTCTCTTGGCTGTTTTGCACAAGATGTCGAAGTGGGCGGAGAGAATGAACATCAAGTTCAACCCTGACAACACGATGGAGGCAGAATATCATTTCGATAAATGCTACCTATAGATACACACCCTTGAGGTATGACATGATGACGTAACTTGTAGATTGTTCCCATGTACCTTGGACAGTCACGTAAATACATGGTTTCACAACCTTCCACCAAAATCCATACATAATTGGGGTGCATTCAAACACATGTTCCTTGAAATTTTTGCTGATGACGAGACCAAAACTATGTTACTGAAAGAATTGGGGAGCCTAAAGATGGAGGGGAAAGAAAAGATAAAAGAATTCAACTAGAGATTTACACGCATGAAAAAAATTGTAGCAACACCAAACCTCATGACTCCATCATTGTTGATTACTACACGTCTACACTGCCGACCAACATTGTGCGGTTCATTAAGCGTGTTGTGAAACCAACACTTTTGGAAAACTGCAAAGAGGCTATTATTGTAGAGAAAGAACTACGCACGATTGGAGTTATCAAGGATGATGAACCAACAAAAGACTCCAAAGATGTGAGCAGGATGTTCCGAGTGGTGGTGAGTAGGGGTAGAGACAAGGAAGCAAATGATATTTAAACCCTCACTCGCCTCGTCAATAATTTGATGAGAGAAGTGTCTGAGCTCAAACAATGGAAAATGAACACATTTGCAAGCAACCATCCACCTAGACAGAGACAAGGAAGCATCTCATCAGGGAATGGTTGGTTTGCTCAAAAATTTGTGCAGGAGAAACTAGATGACAAAGATAATGATGAAGGTATTGGACCTGATGAAGCCTCAAGTTCTGGGCATGTGGTGAATGCATATCAGTGCGCACAAGCGATGTCGAAGACGAACACCAAGAAGCAACCCCAAAAGAAAAATGACCGTTATAATATTATGAGTAAATGGGCTCCCCCTACACTTAGGGAAATGCAAGAAAAGATAAGAGTGCTAATGAGGAAGGTTGACCCACCAGCCACCCCAAAGTAGAAAACACAAAACAAGTCCTGGAAGACAACTGCAGACAAGAGTACATCCATGAGCAGCAACCTGCAAAACACTCCGTCACAAAACACGAACATTCGTTCTACCCGGGACACCTCGGTGAGTCTACCACCTCTAGAATACAACATTGTAGATGACATGTAGAAAACTCAGGCAAACATCAGTTTGTTCAAGTTAGCTAAGATCCAAAGTCAGCA
Source organism: Pinus taeda (assembly GCA_000404065.3). NCBI lineage: Eukaryota > Viridiplantae > Streptophyta > Pinopsida > Pinales > Pinaceae > Pinus > Pinus taeda. Next base: position 52,836 of record APFE030645838.1, read on the forward strand.
AGACATCCTGTTGCACGCATTGGGACAGACAACAACAGACATCACAACCTCTACTAGCAAGGGAGCAAGCATACCTCCTAGATCACTTTCCACCTTGCTCAACACACTCCGGATGGAAGGTGCAAACTCAGGTGGCCCTCCATTCCTTCTATCATTTGGAATTTTTAACTGCAATGTTCACAACTGCTTGGTTGATTCTGGCATGTCAACTAATGTCGTGTCGCTCTCCATTGCGAAAAGGATCAATGCACGTGGAGTGAGACATCTGTGCAAATCATCCAACTTGATCAAACATTGGTACCAGGCATTGGTGGACTACGAGATGTGATCATCCGACTATCCCATGACGGTTGAGTCCATCAATGAATCAACATAGTTGTTGTGGACATCCAGGTAGCATACAGTCTACTACTCAGCAGAGACTGGTCCAGCAAGCTGGATAGATACTTTTCTATAGACTGGTCGCACATGTGGCCTCGGTACAAGGGAAAATGCAACCAAATCCAGGTAGTGTGAGAGAGGTATGTGAAGCATAATGTCACTTCCCTTAATGATGATAATGAACTGTTGGCCTTCGCAAAACTCATGTTTAGCAATTGCTTCCTGGAAACAACGTTGGGGTGTTAACCTTCACGAGTAGCTCCAACCCCACCAAACACGCAATTGGAACTCCTTCCTTGCCCAACTGATGGTAATGAAACATGTACAGTACATTGTACCAATAGTAGATTTAGTAATAGCAATAGTAGCAATAGCAGTACTAGCATGCCAAACAGTCTGTGTATAAACAAGTCGTGGGCCATGGATTTTTAGGAATCAAAGATACATGATGAATCGTGGACCAGGTGTATCTCAGTCATCCAAAATAACAGAAAATGCATGATTTCAAGTAGCTTGAAGTTTGAGTGCATAAACAATGCTACTGAGTACAAAGGAATCGTGTTGATCTTACAAAGGACCATTAGCCTCAATGGGGTCACACTCAAAGTGATACTGCACGCCCCGAACAGTGTTGATTCTTTCAAGGACATAACATTTGATGAAGGTAAGCATGAGCAGCCCCTGAAAACTGCAACTGAGGGCAAGAAAGGAAACCCTACCCCCACGGGTGTGATTTCCCTCAACAAGCTAAATGATTTGGAGAACTTCTATTGAGGGCCAAGAAACAGTAAAATCCAGAGGTCCACCACTACGAATGAACAGAGCAACCTGGGAATCAATCACTATCTAAAGATAGCCAGTCTCGGTACAAACGACGCACAACAACAGCGGAAAGTCTTTGCTCGCTTGATCAAATAGTACCAGGATGTATCTACATGGACAAATGATGACCTGAGTACACACTGTACGCAAGAAATCCAACATGGGATTCTAGGTAAAGGAGGAGTCAAGTCGTTGCACCAAAGGTCAGGTAAAACACATATGTCATTGAACTCCTTACTCAGAAAAATTGACTAATATTTTAGATGATTGGGTTACTTGCAAAGTTTGTCATCATGCTTGGGTTTCTAATTTAAATCCCGCACGTAATAAATCTAGGGAAATCCGCTTATGAATTGATTTTAGGAACTTGAACCGCTCCTGGAATAAAATCAACTACCTCGTGCCATCATTTGAGCCTATGTTGCACACAATATCTGTAGCAGTGGTGTCATCTTCACTCAAAGGTCTTTTGGAATACAATTAGGTTCCAGTAGTGGAGCCCGGTGGACTTACACTAGTACATGAGAAACTTGGCACAAACACATGCCATCTCCAATCAATTGATGGGAGGGTTGAAAACCTTCCTGTCAATGGCCAATATCTCAAGCATTACTTCCAATAGGCCAGGCCGCACCCCGTGCCATGTACATAGTCTTCTTGTTGCTTGTTGTTTTCATCTTGTTTTCTTTACTTACTATCTTTGTTTTCATTTTGTTTGTTCTTCCTGCTACTTTTGTTTACATTCATTTTGTTTTCTTGATATATTGCTATTTTTTTTCCAGAAATAAGTGCTTCCAACTACTACATTCTAGCTTTTGAATAGATTATGTGGTTGAAATATGAAGAGACTTGTGACAATGCAGCACTTGGCCAATCTTGTGTTCATCTTCTCTGTTCTCGGTTA
>APFE030645839.1:0-19756 GCA_000404065.3 Pinus taeda
TGCTAGGTTTAATAATGTATATAATGCAATACCTCAAAACCTGAGACCTCCTCCTGACTTGGCCCTATATAAATTCCCAGATGGATTTGACCCGGACATGGCTTACCAACTAAAAGAAAGAGCCCCTCAAACCCTTGAAGAAGCTCAAAAGGTTGCTGTGACAGTTGAAGCAAACTTGATCACTAAGAGGAACAGGGCTAAATTAGAAAAAAAAGTTGCCTTTAAAGAGGAACCCTTAGCCTTTGACCAAAAATTAGATGCAATAATTTCTGGTATGAAGAGGTTGGGTGACAGGGTAGAGTCTGTGGAAAGGAAGTCTTCATGGGAGGTACCACAAAATAACTCCAATAGAAATCCAAACTTTAGAAGGAGCCAAAACCCTAGTGGGGGCAAAGCCAACAATGATCCAGAAATAAGGCCTCAATTTCAAGAGAACTATGCTGAAACATCCACATCAGAAGAACAAGTGGACGAAACCCATATCCACCTAATGGGTCTTGATGATCAGCACCAAGTCTTCCTAAGTCAAGAGGATCATGAAGAAGAAGACAGCAAACAATTTCAAACAAAGTCAGGAGAGTCATTTGATTTCAAACAAGGCTATGACACAGCTGTCTATGAGGTCCACAAACAATACAAACTACGAAGCAGGACTGTAAACATAACACAGCCTGAGAAAACCAAGGATAGAATACAGCCCAAGAGTGCCATAATAACCAAACCAATGAATGCAATTGATTCACTCACTGAGGAAGTAACTATTGAAGAAATTACTGAACAAACACCAAATCCACCAGTGAAATCATCTGAACATTCCAACCCAAGCAAAAGGCCTCAAGAGGTGATTGAAAAACTTAAGCCCCAAAATCAAGAGGAAACCTTACTAAACAAAGAAAAGGGGCTTTCCCATAGCACTAAAATCCAAGCTGAGAAACCATTTGACCTGGAAGCTGAAATTGGAAAACTAAAAATAGCCATCCCTCTGGCAGAGCTAGCCAAGAATGACATCTACAAATAGCAGATTGAGAAGTCCCTCCAACTCACTCAACACAAAGATAATGTCAGTGTGGACAATGTCAATGTATTGGATGACACCCCAGAACTACTGTTTGGCCCAGAGGTTGATGGAAAAATAGCAGGCTCAGGGATCCTACCCTTTTATGTCAGTTTGCATGTACATGATAAGATATTACATAATGCAATGTTTGACTCGGGCGCATCTCATAACTTAATGCCAAAATCTGTCATGGAAAGGCTGAATTTAGACATTACTAGGCCATACAAGGACCTGTTCTCATTTGATTCCAGCCAAGTTAAATGTCTAGGCTTGATAAAAGACTTGTGTGTATCCCTAGTCCAGTACCCAAACAAAACAATCTTGATGGACGTGGTTGTTGCTGATATCCCACCCAAATATGGGATGTTATTATCAAGATCATGGGGAGCTAAGCTTCAAGGGTCTCTTCAATTAGACATGTTTTATGCTACTATCACAGTCTTTGGGCAACCCAAGAGATTGTATAGAGAGTCTCTGATGAAATACATGGTCAGCACTACAGAGAAGCCTCAGAACTTCCCTATATATGCAGTCCATTCTGACATAGACTCGTATATCCTTTTCAATGATAATATAGGTAACAAAAACAATGAAGAAACTCAGATAACCAAAACAAATCAACCTGCCAATCAAGGAAATCCTGACATACAAACACTGGTTGAATCAAAGGATACAAACATTCAAAAACACAAAACAAATAATGATCAAACCAGGACACCTAAACAGGATCAGAATCAAATAAACAAACTGCTCCTGAAGGAATAAAGATGATTCCACCAAGTGAGAAGGCTTCCATGAAAGCCAAACTAAATAAACAGCCCATACTCCAACTCACAAATCCAGACCATAGAGACATTATTCAAACCCCCCTAAAAGAGGAAATTTTGTGGTTCTTGGAATTTGATGGATTAGTAAACAAGTTAGGGGCAGGAGCAGGAGTGTGGGTGCATAACAAACAGAACAAACATACAGAGGGCAGAGCCTACAGACTAAACTTCAAATGCACAAACAACATGGCTGAATATGAGGCTCTCCTACTAGGCCTCAAGTTGGTTCAATCCCTACAAGCCATAAGAATATCATTCCTAGGGGATTGAGACTTAGTTATCCAACAGGTGAAAGGCAATTTTGTTACCAATAATAAAAGACTAAGATCTTACAGGTCTGCTGCCACTGAGCTACTAGAGTCTTTTACCGAGTTCCAGATTACTAAAGTTCCTAGGGCTCAGAACCTTCATGCTCATAGTCTAGCCACGTTTGCAAGTACCTGCAAGCTCCCTTTTGAGCCCCACCACTGTTTTACAGCTGAAGTAAAACACAGACCATCAGTCCCAAACAATGTAAAAGACTGGCAGGTGTTTGACAATGACACACAAATAAACAATTTTCTGACTTTACAAGAAGAATTTTCAGGTCTAAACATAGACACTGAGACAGCAAGTCAATCGCAAAAACTTAAGACAGAAAATCAACCACAAATACATGCTGAACACAAGTACCAAGTAATACCACCCAAAACAGCCAATCAAATGCTATATCCTACAGTCTTCAACCAACACACCATACAAGAAATCCAACAGGATGAATACGAGGAGATAGCTGAATATGAAACTGAGGTGATACAATTAAAGGACAATTTTCTTCCAACAGGCTGACTCCACTAGAAGACATTTTTGACTCAAACGATATTCCCAAAAAACCAAAAATGCAGCCAATAAACACAACCATAGAAGAATACAACATTGGGACAGTTGAAAAACCCAAAATCATAAAACTATCTGCTGCATTACCTCCTGACCAAAAGCCCAAATACATTGACCTTTTCAAGGAGTTTCAAGATGTATTTGCATGGAGTTATGAGGATCTAAAATCCTATGATACCTCTGTGATACAACACACCATCCCACTAAAGCCAAATCAGAAACCTTTTAAACAAAAACTGAGGAGAATTAATCCTATGCTCCTCCCAGCAATGGAGCAAGAGGTACAAAAAATGTTCAAAGCAGGCATTATAGCACCAATCAGATTCTCTGATTGGATTTCAAACTTGGTCCCTACAAGGAAGAAAACCGGGGAAATCAGGCTTTGTGTTGATCTGAGAAACCTCAACCAAGTATCATTGAAAGACAACTATCCCCTACCCAAGATGGATCACATCCTACAGAGAGTAGTAGGGGCTTCTAGGATTTCCTTGCTTGATGGCTTCTCAGGCTTTAATCAGATCTTAGTCCATCCTGATGATCAGGACAAAACGGCATTTACAACCCCATGGGGGACCTTTAAATATGTTAAAATGCCTTTTGGTTTGAAAAACGCAGGGGCTACATTTCAAAGAGCAATGGATATTTCTTTTTCCAAAGAGATCCATGACTTCCTGGTCATCTACTTGGATGATCTTACACATTTTTCAAAATCTGACCAAGACCACTTAAAACATCTGAGGCAGATAATTACAACATGCAGGAAATATGGAATCTCCTTGAACCCTAAAAAATCCTTGTTTGGACTGGAGGAAGGGAAATTACTGGGTCACATTATTTCCAAAGATGGTATCAGAATTGACCCAGAAAGAATCCAGGCTATCCAGAAAATGCCCCATCCAAGGAATATAAAAGAATTACAAGGCTTTCTGGGAAAAATCAACTTTCTAAGAAGGTTTATCCCAAACCTTGCCAAGCTAAGCAGATTGCTTAACAATATGTTGAAAAAGGATTCCAAAATCAAATGGACAATGGAGGCTAAACAAGCTTTTGAGGGCATCAAGTTTGCCCTTACCCAAACCCCTGTCCTAACTAACCCTCAGTTTGATAGAGAGTTCATCATATTCTCCTTTGCCTCTGAGCACACAATTGCTGCAGTGTTACTACAGAAATATGACCAAGGGAATGAGAAACCCATTTCCTTCTTCAGTAAAGCTCTTAGAGATGCACCCCTCAAGTACCAGATCATGGAAAACCAAGCATATGCTTTGGTGAAAGCTATTAAGGACTTTAGGATTTATATCCTGTATTCCCATATAATAGCCTATGTGCCAAGCCCAATTGTCAAAGATATACTCACTCAAGAAAACTTGGAGGGTAAGAGGAAAATGGATTGCAAACATTCTGGAATTTGACATAGAAATAAAGCCTACAAAACTAATAAAAGGGCAAGGCTTAGCCAAATTAATGTCTGAAACAAATTTCCAAGCCATAGACATCAACCAACTAGACAGTGAACCGGAGCTGGCGACTCCAAATATCAATGTAGCCTTTGAGCAATCCCCCTGGTATTCTGATATCTGTTATGTGTTACAAAACCTGTGTGCTCCCCCAGGGCTGTCCAGAACTAAATGTAGATTCTTAAAAATGAAGGCTTTAAAATTCTGTGTCATAGAAGAAAATTTGTTTTGGAAAAACCATGAGGGCGTCTTGCTAAATTGTCTAATTGAAAATGAAGCTAACAAAATCATGGAGGAGTTTCATGCATGTGATTGTGGTGGGCATCTATACTAGAAGTCCATTGTGGACAAAATACTTAGAGCTGGATACTATTGGCCCACTATTTTCTCTGATGTCAAGAAATTCACCACTGCATGTCACAAATGTCAAGTATTTGAAGGAAAGAGACAATTACTGCCACTACCTCTAAGACCTATTGCAACAGAGAGACCATTCCAGCAATGGGGCCTGGATTTCATTGGAGAAATCAATCCCTCATCTTCAGGCCAGCATAGATGGATTCTAACAGCAACAGATTACTTCACAAAATGGATTGAAGCAATCCCATGCAGACAAGCAAATGATTCCACCATCATACACTTCCTTGAGTCCAATATCCTTGCTAGATTTGGATGCCCTGACAAAATAATAACAAACAATGCTGCTGCTTTCAGATCTAAAAAGATGATCAGCTTCTGTCACAAATTCCACATTACTTTGGGCCACTCTACTGCATATTATCCCCAAGGGAATGGCCTGGTAGAATCATCAAACAAAAGCTTGGTAAATATGATAAAGAAGGTGTTGGAGGAGAACAAGAAGAATTGGCATAAGAAACTTGTCAATGCCTTATGGGCAGACAGATTAACAACTAAAAGATCAATTGGGGTCAGCCCATATGAGTTAGTCTATGGATTAGAAGCCAAGTTCCCCTCATCACTAGGGATACCTGTTATGAAGCTTCTTCAAGAGAGCCAAGCTGAACCAAATGATATGCAGAGAAGAATAAATCAAATCATATGTTTGCAGCAAACCAGAGATCAAATTTTCAACAGAGTTCAAGTCTTACAAGAAAAGCTGAAGAAGGCCTTTGACCGAAGGACCAAAGCAGAAGATTTCAACATCGGTGAAAAAGTCCTCAAGTGGGATTCCAGAAGAGAAGATAAGGGAAAACATGGAAAATTTGATTCCCTTTGGAGAGGACCATTTGCTGTCCAAGCAGTACAAGGAAACAATACTTATTTCCTTAAAAGCCTCAATGAAACTGATTTGGATGAAGGTCTTGTGAATGGTAGGATGCTGAAGCACTATTTTGAATATCACCCATAAGTGCAGCCTGAGTTTCCCCTTGTACATATTCAGATGTATATATTGTTTTCCAAACATGTAAAAATATAATCTATTACAGTTTTCTGGTAGCTGCCAACAGTAGGTGAATAAAATCAAAGGTCCACCAAGAAGAGAAACACAATTTTGGCATTTCAAAGCAGCAAACTTCAAAAATTGGTAAAAACAGTCAAGAGCCAAGGCAATCTGACCTGCTGTTCTTGGTCTTTCAAATAAAAAACCATCCCCATGTGGAGCCACTGTTTGTTACCTATATCAATAGGTTTCATATTTCATGATTGGTTATAAAAGGTCCAAATATGCTCTGCTTTGATGATGCAAAGATCCCATATTTCCATAAAGAGACAAGGTGTGTCTACATCTTGATAAAGACTCAATTTTGATGGATGGTCCAACAGCCTAAAATGGATCAAGCCATGTTTAAATTTCCTGCTGTAGAATAGAGAAAGAAGTCTGTCCAAACTGTTTAATCTTGGCAGACAAGTACTTCAGGTAGAGAAGAAAGGTTCCCAACAGTTTAATATGGGACCTTGGAAGAAATAAGGGTAGAATTTGATAGAAAATCAAAGGAAAAGGCCAGGGAAAAGAAAAGGCACACAAAGGGTCTGCAAGTCCAAGTGCACCCTCCAAGAAGAAAAAATGCTAGGCAAAGTAGCTGGGTAGGTAGATGGGGTTGCAGAAGTGATATTCAGTTCAAAATTTGAATCTGATGGTCAAAAGGAGAGAAACAAAACAAAGAAGCGTGTCTAACCTCCCTTCTTTCCCTTTTTCCCATTTATTACTAACATCCCCTCATGAGTTAAAATGCAGGGAAAGATTTATGGTTTCATGGAGGTTCTTCATCCTTTAAAGGCTACATTTCCTATGAAAAAATCTTTTCATTTTGATCTACTCCCTAAACTAAGTATGTTTCAAACAAACTCAGTGAAATTCCCCCTCACTTACCCCCTTCATCCATATTAACCTCTAATTATACTATGTAACTACCCTATCTTACCCTTCCCCTACTAGTATTAACACCACGGTGTATAAACCCCAAAGTTTGTATAAATATCCCTCCCCTTGGCATTATAGCCATATGGTCTGTTTAAAAGGAATCAAAATGACACCTGGTCACTTTGATGAACCTCCATTTCATCTCTCTCCCTATTTTTAGTCATTTCACTCATTAAACCTTCATCTCCAAAGAAACACCCTATAAAAACCCCTTCCTACCCATAACCCCTTTTAGAAATTTTGAAAAAACCCAAGAAATCCCTAAAAAAACCCAAAAAACCCACTATTCTAAGGTTGCCCGCCCGAAGTATTTTAATGAATATTTTAATCGGCCGGCGGGTCCCTCCCCAACCTGCACGACCCGTCGGAGGACTCGCCAGCCGCCTGATCTCTGCCACCCTGATCCTACGGTGGGCGATCAATTTCAATCCCCGACCTGCCGACCTTTAGCATCCGGGGAAAGTGGTTTTCCACCCTGTACAGGGACGCATGGCAGGCGGTGGGGTTGTTCGAAGCCCCCCTCCCTGATACCACCTTTGCCCAAAGGTGGTGCGGGGAACCCACTTACCGCCATCCCCGTTACCACCCTCCCTCCTACGTCATGTGCACGTCATCCTGACGTCACCTCACCTATGCCCGCCCCCGCATCCCATGGCCCTCCACGCAGCCCTTCCACCGCATCTTCCTGCCACTGTGTCCTGCCACCCTAGCTCACACCTCAGCGCCACGTCACTTCTGTACCCGGGCCCCACCGTGACGTCATGCTGACGTCATCGGCGGAAATGCGCCAAATATGCACTTTTTCCAAATTTAACGTTATAAACGACCAAATGAGCCGTTTTCAGTCATTTTCACGCACAAAAGGAGCCGTTGTCGACCAGCTGCCGCGAAATTTGTCCTCCAGCCATCAAATTCAACATTTCAACCGCTACAAGTCTAGAATTCGTCGACACTAAGCCTCTACAGCCCGGCCTGCAAGCTTCCAAGCCAGTTTTTCCAGGTATTTCACCAGTTTTCACACTTTGCCCATGCATTCCAATTCTCTGTAAAAATTCACCATTAAAGGACTGGTTAAACACCTGAATTAAGCTCTGCCTATTACCTGAAGTAAACCCAAGCAACCTGCACCACCCCTGAACCATAATTTGACATTGGAGTGCTCATTCACGGGCTGAAACCGCAAAATTGCCCCCGAGGTGCTCGACATTGTTCCCTTTTGCCAAGCACAGGCCACCTACATTCTTACCAGAGAAACATCACCATCTCTGCAAACTTGCCATTAGCAATTCACACCCCTGTGAAATTTGCAGCAAACTACAAAAGCCAGCTTATATTTCCCACTGAAAGAAGGACACCAGACTGTGTTTACAGTTGACCTGCTACTAAAAGTCTTTAAAGACTTGTCAAACCATTACCTCTACCTATACAGATTTTGATTATATCATGGCAGCCTCTGCATCCTCATCGCTCAGTACAGCTTCTGCATCCTCATCCCTCAATGTGGCCCCACTAAATCAAACAAATAAGGAGCTGGAGGCCTTGCCATTTGTTGACAAGGATTGTCTCATTGGAGACTTTGAGGGAAACAGGGACTTCTTACAGACCTTCAGTCAACTAAAGGAAAACTATAAGGATGGGCATGGCACACATGGGATTTGGGAGTCAAACCTGCCCTATTACTGTCTCCCAGCTGTGAATGTTTTCCCTAAAATCATTCACCTGTGTGCTGAACACTATGATGTGCAACACAGAGCTATCAATACTCCATCAGGGAGGATCCTCTTCTACATAAATGCTGAGTCCATCAACAAGATGTTACAGTTTGAACAGACAGAGTTTCTTATCCCATTCTCCATGAGTTATTTGCTGGAAACTGGTGACAAGATGACCAGTGAAGAGCTGCAAAAGGTCACCAGGAACTTCATGAGACCTGAGTGCCAGCCTACGGGGCCACCTCCTTATCTGAATGAACATTTCAATGATGTAGGCAGGCTGTTACTAGACATGATAGCCTATGTGTTGGGATACCAAAACAGTGAGCATGTGGATAAAGCCATGCTAGTATTGTTGTCTGTTTACAGCCCACACCAACCCCCTACCCGAAAGTATAACTTTGCTAAGTTCATAGCCAATAAAATTCATGATCAGTTGATCAAATTGGACAGACAGGGGATCTTCAGATACTCAGCTTACATCTACCATCTGTTTATGTTTCATATTTCTGAAGCCTTCCCATGCTACATCAGAAGGCTGGATCAGAGAGGGGAGAGAAGATATGTCATCTTCTGGACCTTAGTTTATCACAAAGTCACCAATTCATCCTATACCTACTGTGAATTTGTTGATCAGTTTGTATATCCAATCTCTTGCATGCTGATGAAGTCCCCTCCTCCCAGGATATCTAATGAGATAAAGAAAGCTCTGCAGCTTTCTAAGAATAATAAATAGGTGACTGGTACCTATATGAACACCATACTGTATTCAGGGTCTATGGATGGTGAGCTCTGACCATACAGGCTCCCCAAATATGTACCTATGAGGTTGTTTGCCTTGGAGTATTACAGGCAATTAATTCAGTCAGACCTCACCCACTTCCACAGCTCCAAGAAAAAGGCCCACCTTAATTTCAAAAATGAGTTGGACCCCTTCATCATGAACAAGATGGAAGGATGGGAAGCTGCAGACTTGATCCTCAAAGACAAATACAAGCTGTCCTATAGTTTTCGATGGGTCCATTATGACCCTCAAGGTTTCATCACTGCTAGGAGAACTAAGTATAGGCTCCTAGGTATTAAGCATTGCCACTACCCACACATAGAAAAATATGCCAACTTACAAGAATGGCAACTGGACGCTCTAGTTGAGAGCTTAACTGAAGAAGAAAGAGTGCTTAAAAATGTGAAAGAGCTTGAGAAGACAATTGACCCGGATTATGTGCAGCAGTTACCTTTCAGACTGCCTTACTCAATAGGAGAAGGGATCTCGGTTACAAGGACTGCACCACAGGCACCTTCTACAACAACAACAACAATAGATAAAGGCAAAGGCATAATGGGTGCAGAGGATGAAACAGGAAAGGAACAGTCAGCCCCTCAAATAGAGCAGCTGACAGAGCAGCAGACAGAGCAGCTGAAAGAGCAGATGAAAGAGAAACAAGCAGGGCAGCAACAAGGACAAACTGTTCTGCCACAGACTGGGCTGCCAGAAACCCCCATAATGCAAATGCCACCACCTCAAACTCAGCCATTAACTGCCCCAGTTTTGCAAACTCCAGCACATGAAGAAAGGGGAATAAAAAGAGAAAGAGAAGAGTCCACTCCTCTCAGTGGATCCTACCACCAGCCAGAAGCCAAAAGGAAAAGGGCAGACTCCTCGGAGGTGGAAGACATTACTGAAGATGTCTTAAATAGTAAGCCAAAGGACAGGGAGGGCAGCTAGCACACAAGGACAAGCTCCTTTCAACAGGAGCAAACTTTATAGATCAGCTTGGAGGTGTCCTCTCCATCACAACAAAGCAACAAGCCCAAGAGCACCAAGACTTCTTTTAAGCAAATAAAGGCTCAGAATGAGCTATTGAGGGCTGATGTATACAAACAGTTCATTGATGCTACACCAGCCCTGCAAGAGAGACTGATGTCTGTTTATGACATCCAAGAGGAAAAAATAATATTAAGCCATTTTAAGCCCAAAGGACCGCAGCCTAAGACAGCTGCAGATTTCATAAGGACAAGGGTGGAGGTCCTCGCTAAAGGCATACATCCCATGGACCAGATTGAACTCCACAAGCAGCCTGGGGAAATGGTCTATGCCACCTTGATAGAAAATGCGACATTGGCCCATGAGCTGAAAGATTCCTTAAAAAACACCAACACTCAGCTAGATATTGAGAGGATGTCCTCTAAGGCCAAGGACAATAGAATAAAGTCTCTTGAGGAGATCATTGTTGATCTAGGGCATGATCCTAGTGATCCAACAGGTGTAAAGGCCCTCATAAAGAAGAAGGATGATGATCTCAATGCATTGAGGAAGAGATTGAAGCTACCGCCCACTGAGCACCCTCAAACAGCTGAGCTTCAAAAGCAAAAACAGGTTGAGGACCAGCTAGACCTCTTATTGCAGCAAGATCAGAGGATCCATGAATTGGAGAAAGAGCTGGAAGCAGCAATACAAGACAAACAGGGAGAATCTACTTCACAAGCTCCTCCAACTACTTCCACAATAGTAGTAACATCAGGGGCAGCAGTGCCCCCCACAACAGAAGCAACAAGCACATCAGCGGCCCAAGAGGCCAATCCAAGTGTAGAGGAATTGACCAAGGTTGTCAAAGAGATGGAACTCCAGGCCAATGAAATAAATAAAGCCAAGGAGAAATTGGCAGAGATGGAGTCCAAATATGACAAATCTAAGATAACTGTGGCAGAGCAGGGCAGAGAAATAAAGGCCCTCAAGGACAAGATAAAGGCCTTAGAAAAAGAATTAAATCTGGAAACAGCCATGGCCGAAATAAAGAGGATCTTATGGGCCAAAATAAGCAAATCCATCACCCAACAATGGAAATCAATAAAAACTATACATCAGCAGATGGAATTGCTGGGCCAAGCACATATAGAAATCAATAAGGCCAAAGCAGTGCTGGGAAACCGACCAGAACAGGCCAACATAATAGTAGACTTCCTAAACAGGCAGGAGCAAGAGGAACTGGCAGCCATGGGTATCCCCAACAGAATAGAAGATGTTCTCCTTGCCAAGAAAGTGCTCACTCTCAGGAGTTATGTATAGGCCGTGGAGAGGAAGTGCTATGAGATCACAACAGATGTGGAGCAATTCAGGGTCAAGTTGGCAAAACTGCAAGCAAAAGGCCTGCCCAGCCTCCTAACTGGTGTAGGAAAATTAGTCTCCCAGGATCAGTTTGCCAACATAATGGCAACATATATTGAGAATCAGATCACTGCATCTAGCAGTACATCTGAACAGACAGGGCCCCCCTCAGGACAGAGTTTATATGATAAACTCGGAGGCCTATTCTTTATTGAGAATGAATTGAACCACCTTTTTGAGACTCCTCCTAACTTTTATAGGTATACAGAGGCCGATGAGACCTTAATAAAGATTAGGAGGCATCAGATGCCTAAGGAAGACTGGTGGCAAGCAATGCTTCAAATTCTGCCACGGTAGCTCCAACTGTTCGGTCACTGCCAGCTCCAGGTCAATACAAGACAAACAGAAGGATAAAGTGAGCATTAAAAGCATCTGAATGCTGACTCAGCATGTAAACTATGACGACTAGCCAAAAGATAAAGAAATGCGCAAATCTTGGCGGTGTAACCTTAGCCAACTCCAAGAGCCACCAAGTCAGCAGTCTCTGACCATTTACTGACAGCTAAGAGACTAAAAGTAATTACAGCATTCACTCTCTCAGCGGCTACACTCCAGCAGTTGGTTGAGCATTTATGGAACATTTACTCTCCATTCAGGTATTTTCTTATGTAAAATATTGTATATATACTCCCCTTAGTAACGCATAAGGGGTTGGGAATTTCTACTCTGAGGCATGTATACTCTATACTTTCAGAAAGTTTAATAAAAAGAGCAATTTCAGCTCAGTGATTTCCTGGAACTCTGGTGTCTTGTTGATGATCTAAGTGCTGTTGCAGAATCCCTGTGTTGTTTGGTGGAATGATATGTTTTCTTTAAACTCTGTTCCGTTTCTCTATGTTATTACATTTTCGTGTTTCTTTCATATCTGGCAATAAAGAAAAAGAATAGTTCAGGACATGTTTCGCACCCTGTGCTCAATCTTATATTGCTGTAAATGTTTTCTTCAGGATTAAAATAAACATGAATTCTTAAATGCTCATGTTATATTTAGTTCAATGTTGTGAATGTTATCTAGAAATTCTTAAATGCTTCCAGGTAACAATTGCTTTCTTTTCATATCAGTTTATAGAGAGATTCTTAATTGCCTCTCTTATACTGAACATATCATACCCAAACTCAATTTCAAAGCATTATTCCTCAGGCAATTATCTTGCTCTGCAGCTTTCATTTACAAGTATCAGCACAGCACACCAAACCAAAGGATCACTAACTCCATTGCCCAATGTCATGCAAGATTCTGGTAAGAGCATACACGTTTTGACTAAACCTTTCCAACCAAACAATTAAACCAAAAGTTAAGCTTCACATCTAGCCTAAAAGACCATCAGAACAGAGACAAATCACAAAGAGAGAGCCCTCTCTGATTACAGCTTGGCTAGAAGCTGCAATCCAAAGATTGGTTAGTGGTTACCCCGGCCGTATTCCCTTAGAGTCAAAGGGAACAACCTGGGTGATAACACATGGATTGAAAATTATGCACAATCTCCTATTGGCTATATTCGCACTGATAATAGAAAAGAATACACTTCAAATGAATTTGAAAACTATCTTCGCCAACATGGGATCAAACATCAAACAATTGTGCCTTATAATCCGCAACAAAATGGAGTAGCTAAAAGAATGAATAGGACAATCTTAAATATGGTGCGCTCCATTCTCTTCTTCAAAAATGTAAAAGTAATGTTTTGGGTTGATGCTATTCTATGTGTTGTATATATAAAGAATAGATGTGCATCTAATGCTACTAGAAACAAGACTCCTTATGAAATGTGGTATGGGCACATTCCTTTGATAAAACATCTAATCGTATTTGGTTCCACCTATTATGCCTTAATACCAAAAGTAGACAGAAACAAACTTGGTGAAAGAAGTTGGAAATGTATCTTCCTAGGCTATTCAAACACCTCCAAAGCATACCGTCTCTAAGATCAAGTCAACAAAAAGTTTTTTGTCTCTAGAGATGTAATCTTTCTTGAATCATCCAAAACTAAAAATGTTGTTGAAAGGCAACTTGATCGCTTCGATAGATTCACAACTGGAAAATCATTTCAAGAATTTGATAATCAGATTCCACATCTTGATGGGGGGATTCCTATACTAGATCAACCTATTCTTCTTCAGAAGCACTCTCTCATGTGCATGAATCTCCAACAACAAATGATACTTTGAGTGATGTGATTGACAGAATTGGTAGACTCAATCTTGATTCAGCGCCAACTCGGTCAACAGAGCAACCTGGATAATCTGAGAAAGGTCCCCCAAAGTGGCTGATAAAGACACTTGAAAGTGTTCATCTTGATGAGGTTGGAAAAACACAGACTAGAAATTCAAATCACAAAAATGGAGGTAATGTAGATGACTCTGATTCACCTGTTGATATGGATGTTTCTTATGATTGTGAATTAAATTTGTCTGCAGATTTTGAATCAACTTCCTTTGGAATGAAGCAATGCAAAAGGATTCTGATGTTACAAAGAATGGCACTTGGAAGCTGGTTGATCCTCCACTGGGAACCAAACCAATTGGTTGCAAGTGGGTGAACAAGTATAAAGCTGATGGCTCATGTGACAAGCACAAAACCAGACTTGTGGCAAAAGGTTATGCACAGAAGGAAGGGGACGATGACGAGGAGACCTTTTCCCCCACAACAAAATGGGCTACCATTAAAACACTCTTTACCCTAGGAGCTCATAATGGTTGGAAAGTCCATCAAATGGATGTAGAAACTGCTTTCTTGAACGGATATCTAAAATAAAATGTTTTTATGTCCAAGCCTGAAGGTTTTGTTGTGAAAGGACATGAAGATAAAGTATGCAAACTTGTGAAATCCTTGTATGGCCTCAAACAAGCACCACAAACCTCGTATGAAAAATTGATGGAGCATATTCTGAAACTCAATTTCAAACATTATGATGTTGATGATGCAACTCTGTTTGTCAAGAAAGTTGGCAAAACAGTTGTATATCTTATAGTATATGTGGATGATCTTTTGATAACACGGAACAATTAAAGCTACATTGCGTCCATAAAAAGGAATTGAAGAAAGCTTTTGAAATGATTGATTTGTGCTATGTTCATTACTATCTTGGTATTGAAGTAATTCAACATCCAAAGTCCATATTCCTTTCTCAAAAGAAATACATTGGAGATCTGTTGAACAGATTCGGTATGACTGAATGCAATCCTCTTACTACTCCAATGCAACAAAACCTAAAGCTCACATCAAATGAAGGAAAAGAATTTGAGGATGCAACAATGTATAAATAGCTTGTAGGAAGCCTCAACTACTTGACAACTACTAGACCAAACATTTCTTTTGCTATTGGAATCCTCTCCAGATTTATGCAAAAGCCTTGTGAGGGAAATTGGTCTACTGCAAAAAGAGTTCTAAAATACTTGAAGGGAACTCAAGACTTTGGAATCAAGTATACACAGGTGGATGACATCAACTTGATTAGATACTCTAATTCAGACTTCAATGGAGATAAAGAAACAAGGATATCTACTTCAGGTTATGCTATGAGCCTTGGATCAGGAGCTGTCTCCTCGAGATCACACAAACAATCAGTTCTTGTAGATTCTACAACAGAGGCACAATATGTGGCAACAACTGAGGCAACAAAAGAAATTGTGTGGCTCAGGAAAATTCTTGAAAATTTACAGGTAAAATAAGTGCAATCAACTCCACTCATGATTGACACTAAATCTGCAATAAAGTTGACCAAGAACCCAAAGCTCCATGATCGAACAAAGCACAACAATAATAAATATCATCTAATTCGACATCATGTTAAGGCCAAAAAAATCCATCTCTACCATTTTTCCACTAATGAGCAAATTGCATACATCTTCACCAAAGCACTTGGAAGAGAAAAGCTTGAAAGATTCAGAACCATGCTTGGACTCACCAATAACCCTTCAGATTAAGGGGGGAATGTTGACACCTAATGAGAAGCGTAGGGTTAATAGCTGTAATTAATGTAAATAAATAATAGAGAAGATAGAGAGTCGTGAGATGAACGGAACAGTTACTCCCTCTTGTATATAATGTTTAGCCTTAATGAATACAACAAAGTTTTGTTTTAAAGAGTTAAACTATCTTGGCCAACAAAAATAAATATTTTTAATCTATATTTATTACCATTTTAATTGAATTGAATTTAATTTAATTTATATGACTGTCTTTACTTTATCCTTAAACTTTTTTAAAACGTTTATAAGAAGTTAAGACGATGAAATGGTTTAAAATACAAATTTATTATTCTACGCCCTTTGTCTTCTTCAAAATATGTTAAAATAAAAAGTTATTGGCCCACTGTTTTTGGTAAAAATACATTATCAATATAGCATTGTACAAATGGCTGGAAAGGAAGACATCTTGCATAATATACTTTCCAACGCCTTGTAATTGCACATTTAATTGGTCGTTGATCCTTCCAATGCCTTGTAATTCCACATTTAATTGGTCGTTGATCCTTGAAAAAGGTTCATGCATTTCGGAGATATTTCCCACTATCTTCTTCTCATGACCTTCTAATTGCATTTTTAAGTGGGAATCATCCCGCGGAAAATGCTCATCCGTTTCGAACATATTTTGCCCTCAAATGCAAACCTACTGAATCTCATGTCTGCATAACGGACATGAAATGCTACACAGGATCGAATCAAGAATGCATTCCTCATGATAAATATGAATGCAATGCAAACGATAAAAAGTTAATGACAAATCGCGCATAATATTCCCTCACCAGCACGATCACCTTTGCCGATGAGCTCCCCAGAAATCATAACCGTAGGCAGTCACTGAGGCTGAGAGAGAAATGGATATAGGATCGTCCCTATGACAGGCAATATATTCGGAGCTTATTCGAGGCTTTTGAAAACAAATGCAGGGATGTACATTTAGATGGATGTTTCGAATCACTATAGAAAGGATAGGGTACATGGTTATGATATTTGTTTTTGTGGTCTCTTTCATAGTTAGACAAAACTAGGTGGTCTCCTCCTTCCTTTAGTGGCTTCTTCTCCATTAAGCCAACTTTGGTCTTGTTTTTTCATTTCTTAATCAAGTTAATGACCATAATTCTCTATAGGATGGACCTCTTGTATTTTCTAGTCAATGAGGCTAATGCCCTATAAGATGTCATTCCCTTGAATTTTTTCTCTAGAATTCAAATCTCTTAGCTGGAATCCTAGTTTAGATAAGACCATATACATGAGGATGTTACAAAAAAGAAAGAAAATGTTATAATCTCAATGGTCACACTCATATGGATGGAAGGTTTGGATCATGATCTATATCCCTGTCATGGCAACTTTGATACCAATTGTAACTATTGAAGCTAATTGTCAAATTAACTATTAAAATGTAAGATCTAGACACACTTATGGTACAAATATTTTCTTGCGGTGGTAAAAATATAGATGGTGAGAGATTTAATGATTGTATAGAGAGCCACATACTAACATTTTAAGGATATAATAGTAGAATGGTTAGCATAACAATAAGACTAAATATGCTTGGATGGAGAGAGGGAATGCATCTAATTATAGTGCTCATAGTGTCAATACCACTGAGATGTACAAGGCAAGAATGTGGTGCTAAATGAACGGAAGATCTAGAATGTGATTCTTGTAAATCAATTAGATGTGATAAATTAGAGCTCTAATATATCACCACTTAATGATGCAGTAATTAACATAGGCATCCACTAGACCTTATGGCAAAAATGGAGATGATACATCAACGAACTTGCATGTGATGATGAAGTTACCACCTATATCCAATTCATACTCAAATTATCTTATCTCCAACACAAGAGGAATATTGAAAATTCTTTGTTTCTATTTTCCAATTCCACTTATACAAATTGTTTGTTGCAATAACTTAAAACTAATGCATATTGCATGGTTCTTTAAATTAGGAGAAGATAATGCAAAATCATCTACCAATGAGAGTAAAAGAAGTTACATCAAGACATTGTTGCAAATCCTTTTTCAACCAGATAAAAACCTCTTCCTTCTTAGTTAATTCATCTTTTCTTGCCTAGGAGGCAAAACTCATGGTTTCCTCCATTAAGCATTGTTTAATAGTGAACATGTTTATGATACTTAAGAAGGTCAATCACAATACAAGGATGCCTATGAACATCATAAGCCATGTTTTGAACTCCATCCTAAAATTTCAAGCTTTACATATATCTTAATTAATTGTTTGGATTAATTTTTTATCAAGTTCTTGTGGAATACGAATGGGTTTATCAATTTTAGTGAACTACACAAGAAGTTGAACAAATGTATGATAGTGACTAGCATTAATAGCATGAAAAATGAAATTTTCCTTAAGAAAGACAATAGTTCCCCACAATGAAGCAATTTTAACATAACATTTTCAATAAAATCCTATAAGGAAGCAAATTCATATAAAAATTATATATTTTCATGGCATTTTCAAATCTACAATTATAATTTGTCAAATTCCACCATAGTGAAACATGAGTTAAACCATTACTCTCAAAGTAAAGAGGTTAAGTTGCAAAATAATAGGGAGGGCACACAAAGTTCATGGATTCCCATAAAAAGATCAAATGTGTGTATGTGTGTTGGTTATGAATTCTGATTATAAATCCTAATTAAAAATAACATAAAATAAAGCTTAATATTACACCCACCATGTCATTACCCATTGTTAGAAATATTATTGAACCATCCTTAGTCTTATTAAACCATCGTTATAACAAAACTAGTAGAATAAAAGTGTGTATGTCAATGATATGTAAAAATTACGCCATTTACCACATCAAAACTTTAACCAAAAAAATTCAATAGAAATCATTTTAATGAAATAAAAACCACCACACCCCCCACCATGCATGAATGTACACCATAATCCTTTGACATGATTTCTCTAAGAGCTTCGAAGCACCAACTGTGTCGGCAAGTACGTCAGTCTCAGTATCATAATGGGTTTCTATTATGGTTTTATCAACCTATTTCATTTCAATTCATGGCAGATTGATTCGGCCATGTGTGAGAAAAATATAGAATGCATTGCCTACATGGGATCAGTAAAAGGATTTCGCTCTTGTAAATATGGCTATGGTAAGGTACAGAGAGAGAGAGAGAGCAGAATTAAAAAGGAGACACTTTTTTTCTGCAATGCACAGAAGTGCTGAAACTCTAATTTTTTCTGAGATAGTGAAATTAGTTTCTGGAACTGAAGCGTTCCTGTTGTAATCCCTCTGAGTAGAGGAAGACTATTTTGTAACAGCTTTTTTGTTATGATTAAGATCCTGAATTAAAAAAGCAGAGCGTTGTTCTCTGTGAAATTTCCTTTGTGTTCGAAATTAACAGAAACTATAAACATGGTATCAGAGCTGGTCTAGGCCCTCATTGAGTAAAAAAGCAAAAAGTTTTTTTTTCACTGTAGGAGCTGTAAGAAGCTTATTGATTAGATTTTTTTATTTTTTTCAGTAGAGAAAAGTTTTTTGCTTGTTTTTAATTATACACACACTATCTCTTCTTTACCTATACACTGTTAAGATGGCAGATGCTGGAACAGGTTTGACAAATTCCCAACTTCCACAGTTTAATGGGAAAAATCACAGTTATTGGTCCATAACAATGAAAGCATTGTTTACTTCTCAAGGAATTGTTGAAATTTGGTACCGGAGGACAGGTGGTTCCCTTAGGCTTTGATCTTTGTCCTAGGGAAAAGTGTCCAAAAGATTTTAATTTTTCTCCTAAAGTGACTTTATAATTTTTATAAAGTTAAAGTCTAATTTAAAAGTGACTTTAAGTGATAAAGTCACTCAGTCTAATTTTAAAGTGACTTTTATAAAGTCAATGAAAAATTAGAAAGGAAAAGTGACTTTGGAAATAAATGACTAAGTGGGTCTTTATTAAAGTGGGGTGAATTAAAAAATATAAAATGAGATTTAAATGAGCATTTAATCTCAGTCATTAATCTAAATCTATTTCAGCCATTGGATTTAGGGATCGCCCAAAAGTCACTTGGATCACCCAAAAGTCATTTGGAGTTATATTAAGGGAGGAAAAGGAGGAAAAGATCACATTCGATTCAATTCTTTCATGAGCAGATTGAGAGAAGGAGAGCAAGAGAGCAAGGGAGATTTCTGGACAGTGAGCTGCGGAATATCAGCAGCGGAGTTTCAGCAGCCGAGTAACAACAGCGAAGTTTCAGCAGGGCAGTTTTTTTTCAGCAAGGCTGAGATAAGTTGTAAAAGTTTGCTTGCTGATTTTTGCTGAATATTTTCTT
>APFE030645841.1:14319-26035 GCA_000404065.3 Pinus taeda
CTTTACATTACATAAATGAACAATTCTTGGATGATTCAAATGACAAACCCTACTTTCTATATATAGGAGTCTAAGGAGTCACAATATAACCCAGCCGACCTAACAATAATAATATGAAACCACAATAGTAACATTAGTGGGCTTATATGGGGTACAATAGTAACAATATGGGCACTATGTGGGTACATCAATATAATAAGTGGGTTGTACTAATAACAATAAGGGTTACACTAGTAGTATAGGGGCCTAACATAATATCTCCTACCAACAAACAAAATATATGGGTATGACTTGGGTTTTGGTGGGCCTAAATATATCTTCAGGGTACCATAATCCATCAGCATAAATGTAAGACGACTAATTCATAGACAAAGTCTAGACTATGAAGGAATTCCCTTCAAATATGGTCATTGCCAAACCTATGGTCATTTGAGCAAGGAATTCCAAATTAGGAAATCTTGAAGGAAATGGATTTGCAAGGAAAATCTCTTCTTTTTCTTCCTACTTTGGGTTTCCTCCCCAACTCAAAATCATATTTTCACAAAGGAAGAAACTCAGTTTGAAAATCCTTTGAGATCTCTACCGGGATATGATAAAGGTCCATCTCCTTTGGACCCTATTCCATCTCTCTCCAAAGGTGTGGAAGGTGGCATTGTTCCTTAATTGTCCACTATAGAGGCTCCCTCTACTCAAGGTATGGAACTCTCGATCCCTCATCCTCATTTTGTTTGAATGATTTTTTCCTTCCTCTATTTTTATGCACTCTTCCATTTCTCATGTATCCTTTGTTCCCCCTTCTACCCACCTCCCTTCCCTCTCTCTTCCCTAAAATTATCCCATTCTCTTTGTCAGCTTACCTACCCCCTCCCTTATTTTATCTTTCCACTGGATGATCTTTCCCTTTTCCAACCACCTTCTTCTCAAACCTCTACCATACCCTCTCCCCCACCCAAAAATCTTCACTTCCTCTCTTGACCTTGGGTTCCCTCATCCTTTGACTCCTCATAGGAATTTGTTCTAGATCATAGATCTGGGCTAGGGCCTTTAGAAGTTATGGACCACAAACCTAATATGAGGGGATGAAAATCCCATCTCTCTCATGATTAGCATTATGCATCCTTGAAAATTCATTTAGGGAGATAGTGCACCATTAATGGGGCCATTAGTGTTGAAGCCCTTGAGATGGATTCCAAGTGATTATTCTCTCTTTGAATTGCAAGGGCCTAGCCAACCTTCAAAAAAATTGGTGTTGAGATAAGGAGGTGTCCCTCCTTAAACCCTTTCTTTGACATTGGGATTTCATCTCACAAGATGATCTTGGGAATTCAAATGGGTCCTTGTCTGTGGGTGGAACTCCCACTGTATTTTTTTTTCTTTCAACATGGTCACTTTGCTTGGGTTTAACCTTTTATTTTTCTCTATGGATTTGAACAAATATTTTTAAGGAATAAACATATATAGTCCATATATTGAAATGAATCCTTTCTAGAGAATTTTTTTTAAGAGAATTTAAGTTTCACATCTCATTACATTCATTGGAGGAGATTTAAATTTTACTTTGGGAGACTCAGAAATCTTGGGAGCCTTTTCCGACTAGGACACCCTCTCCAATTATTTCATTTAACACTTCTATGGAGTATACCTTATTGATATATTTCCCTTTAAACTTATCCCCACCTATTCAAGCAATCATGTTGGGTAGGATAAAATTTCTAAGCACCTTGATCACTCTCTAATTGCTTATGTCATGTCCAATCTAAATCTTAACATGCAATAGTGGGTCCCTATATGACGAGACAAAAACCACCATCTAGTCCTCCTAGAATTTCCCCCCTCCCTTCCATAACTTACCAGCCATTTCAAATTGAATTATCATTGGTTTGAAGACCCCTCCTTGCATGACCTCCTAATAAAATTAATTGGTGACCCTTCTCCCCTGGCATCCTTGAATCTCCCTGTAGAGCTATAAAAAGGGCCTCTTTCACCTCTAGTTACCTCACATTAATATATCAATCCGGGAATGTCTGGTTATTTCAAAGAGTGTCTCAGTCTGAGGCTTAACACTTGCCAGAGTAATGCTTGTAGTACAACTATTTTAAAAACTACAAAAGTACGTTAATGCAATTCTACCACTTAACTATTTCAAAAGACCAAATCACATCAAGCATTGCATCAGCCAAAGATTCGGTAGCAATAACCCATCCTTTCCATAACTGATGAGAACGGATCGGGGTCTGGGAGCCAAATAGCAGATGTTGGGCTCACTACAGCCTGAGACCTTTCTTAATGAATAGAAATTAAACAACTAGTAAAGGAAATAGCAATGAAATGGAACAACACATCAGCCAAGGGCTTGGTAGCAATAACACATCTCTTTCATAGCTTATGGGAGCAGATCAGAGGTCTGGGAGCCAAGTAGTAGAGGCTAAGGCCCACTACAGCCTGAGACTGTCCTTAAGAAACAACAAATTAGTAATCTGGAAATGGAACAACAATTGAAAATGGAACAACAAATAAATGGAACAACAAATAAATGGAACAGTAAATGAATGGAACAACAATTCAGAAATAGAACAACAGTCGAAATAAGCAATAACCAAGTTCCTTAAGCTGTAATTCTATTTAATCACTCCAATCAAAACATCAATCCTTCAATCTTATATGATGGAACAACAATATCGAACAAAACATTAGAAACACAACATACTTAATCTGCTTCTGTTAAAACGCATACGATTGCATCTCACAATGAAGAACAATGACATTCAATAATCATGTGAAACAGACCTTTCAAGGTAACTTGTTATAATGCTAAACACAATCGTGATGAATTCTGTAATAGAGTGACAATTTCCTGTAGAGATTAATCAATACTTAAAGAATTGGTAAAATGACACAGCGTCAATATAAAGTTCAGGAACACGAGACGAGTTAATCATAACAGAGCATGTAATAGAATATTCTTAAACCACAGCAGATTACCAGATTACTTCTATGCACAAACCACACGGAAACCACCGTAATGGTACAAGAGCAAGTTTCCTCCAGGGCCAAGCCCTTAGCCTCCAGGGGTACACCGCTTAAGATAGATCCAGGCTCAAAGATAAAAGAGTGAACAAGTCTGTATTAAAGCATGCAATAAAATTACAGGAACTCAAGTCTTCAACAGAACATAAAGATCATAGTTATGATCTTCCTTAAAAGAAATTACATAAAGATTCCTCCCTTGTAGCCAACAGTGCTATCCCGATTATAAGGAAGATGGCGTAGACATCTAGATACAGAAAATAGATAAAATAGCGATCCCTAAGGATCTAAGATCCTGAGGGATTCGCAGAATCATTAATACTGCGTCACTTCTTCCCTTTCCTGCTCTGTGCTGGTATCTCCGCGTCCTTTCTTGGGTTGATCCGTTTTGATCTGGTTTGCTTCCAGTCTCCTGTCAAAGTGACATCAGTTAGCTCATCCTTATCTTTACTTTTGGAATGGCCACCTTCCGATTTTCCTCCCTCCTGCACATAGAAATGACGATTATCAGTGTTTCTCATTAATCTCTCGTGTTTCATCATAAATCCTTGTCATTATCTAAATTTCCCATGCAAAGGGCTTTTGAGTTCTAATGAAAAGATACCAAAATGACCATCGAAACATACCTTCCTTGGTACTCCACACACCCCCAGCTTACCCTTTTTCATGGCCTCATGAAAACATTGTAGTTGACATGCAGAACAGTGAGGGATTAGGCTGGAGATGGAATCTCGTGTGGGGGCCTACACCCATGATGTGAAACTAGATGATCAACGAAATGGCTTGTCTGGCCCTCAGGCATCTCATACAGGGCTTGGTATCCGGGTGCAGGATGCCAAATGATTGGACTCCGGAACCTATATCCTAACCAGGATGGCCCTGCCCTCAAAACAAGTTCGCCATAGAGGGGGAATCGGTTAGCAGAAAGCTTGAAATTTTCATACTTAAATGGCTCTCTGAGCTGAATGTTTGGATTAGATACTCGATATCAAAATTTAGCTGCTTCAATGGCAGGGTATTTAAGAGAAGCAAAGAACTCAAGCCCTTGCCGAATGATTGCTTCATGCATGGGTCCTAGTGCTTCAATCACCCCCGGAGTCCTCATGAGATTTCTATGACTTCTCCATAACTGTTCTAAGTCTCTAGGCTCAGCTCTTACCCATATATCTAATCTGTTTTCTTGTCTTTGAAATGCATTGTAGGCTTTAAGCCATTTAATTTGATTAACTGCAAATGAAATGAATGCTTGTAATTGAATATCTCCAACAAAAGGGCCAGGGTTCAGCTCGGTCTCTTGTTCTAGTACAAGGTTATGCAGGTAAAATTCACACAATAACCTTTGTACTTTTACCCCATAATGCTTACAACAGTTTATAAAATCATTTACAATGTTAATTTCTATGGGACCACCTACCCTAACGTCCTTAATTTTCAATTGTAAGTACCTTTCCATTAGAAACAGGGCATAGTTTTTGGCAGGGGCTCTACATGCTAGGACATCATTGTATAGAGCACACAAGCTATCCATTTGCTTAATAACTATATCTAATCTACGGGTTACCTTGGCAACTTTCTCTTGCTCCTTTTGCCATCCTTCGAAGGCTTGGCTTTCAGACAGGTTGACGTTCCTTAACTGCTGCTGTAATTCCTCATATTTTTCGCGAGGGACCGTTTGCTCCCTAAGCTTTTCTGCTTCTTGCTGGGCCTACTTCAAATGATGGTGAAGGGTTCTTGTTTTTGGGTCCTTTTTCCATGCATCCGTGGAGGCTGGGAGCTTTACTTGGACTTTCTTATTACGTTGCTTTGAATTCATAACCCTTATTACTCCCGAAGGTGGTGCCTCCATCTGAACCATATTATCATCCTTTTCGATTTTAACACGAATTCCAGCCCACTGCTGTTCCTTTTCGAAAGGAACAACAGTCTGTCCTTCTGTTTCAATTGGAACAGCAGTTTGTCTTTCTGCTTCATTAGGAACAACAGTTTGGCTTCTATCAGGGTTTTGAGTAGTGGAACGGCTCCCGGTCCTTCGCCTCCTGTTCTTACGGGGTCTTATTGGTGTGGCCGAACCTTTTCTTTTTGAGGTCCCTTCCCCCCTTTACATTGCTTTTAGAAGCCTAATCTGCTGGCGAAGCCTGACTATTACGTTTAACAGTGTCCCCTTTTCCTTTTGTAATTCCCTTATTTCCATCAACTTCTCAGAAAGAACAGCAGACTATTTGCTGTGGGTTGGATTGTGGCTAATTTCTTGATTTTCTTCTTGAGGTGGTTGTTCCGGGGTAAGAACCTTGCTTGGATCTGTTGTTTCTTGGGCCAATTCCTCTTCTGCCCTTATTTCCTTCGGAATTTCCTCTGGTGCCTTTTGACTAGGAACGGGCTGCTCCTGCTTGACATTTTCTGTTACCTTATCATCATGAACGGGTGAATTTTCTACTTTCGCTTCTTCTGTATGCACTTCCTTGGGTGCATCTTTCTCCTGGGTTTCTTCTTCGGCCTGGAGGTTGGATGGACTCAGGGGTTGGCCATACTCACCCATATTGGCCAAAATGTTGGCCAATTCGTTTTCCCCTAACGGATCCTGTACTGGGCTCCCTCCCTGCTGTTCCATTTTTTCCTCCTACTCGGGCCGCTCAACTTCTTTTTTCTCGTCTCCTTCTTCTTCAGTCTGCTCATCCTGTTCTTCTTCTCCTTCTACAGATTGCTCTGTCTTTTCTTCTTCTCCTCCTGTTTCTTCCTCTGCAGACTGCTCTTTTCCTTCGACGTCTTCTTCTTCCATTTTTGTTTCTGCTGACTGTTCTTCCACTTCGACGTCCTCCTCTTCTGTTTCCGCCTCGGCAGACTGCTCTGTTTCCTTGCTGTTTTCTTCCTCTGTCTCTGTCCCTGCAGACTGCTCTACATCTTCGTTGCTTTCTTCCTCTGTATATGTCTCTGCAGACTGCTCATCTATGATCTCTATTGCTTGGGTCGTACGAGCCCGGGTTTTCTTCAACTCTACTTGTAACCCTGCAAGCCTCGTCGACTTTCTACGTTTTTCTGGTTGTTCAGATGTACCAGTGTCATGCTTCCGCTTTTCAGGTCGCTTTTCAGGTTGCTTTTCAGCTTGTTTCTCAACTTGTTTTTCAGCTCATTTTTCAGCTTTCACTTTTGTGCAAGCGTCCTTCTTTCGTTTCTCTGGACGTCGGGGTGTACTATCAATTTGTTTCCGTTTTTCTGGGCATCCAGATGTGGCCGTCCCTTTATTGATAATGTCGATTAGTTCTTCCCAGCTGCTCTGCTGCTGGGTGAGACTATGATTCACTATCAAATGAATTAATCCGTGGTGGCTAACCACAGATTCTATGTGTTGTGATTTTTTCATACTTCGTGCCAAATCATGCAATAGCGAATTTAGCAATGCAGGTAAATTCACAGAACATTTTTGTTTTAAGATAGCTAGGAGTTTCAGATGTCGTGGTCTTACCACATCTTTTCTGCCCTCGCAAGTAATGTAGCTCTGGATAATTTTCGCCAATTCCGCCCATGGTTCTCTTAGCATTGCTGGTAGCACCCCCTTTCCTCGGACTGTCAAACTCTGGCCCTCGTCCTGAAAGATTTCCACGATCTTCTGCCGCCTTTCCTTATTTATTGTCCATACTGGTCCCGTGGCCGGTATTCCTGTGACTTTTGCTATTATGTCATCAGTGACCTCTATTCGCTTTCCTCTTATTGTGGAGTATTCTTCCTATAGGTTCTATGAAAATTCCTTCGCTATAGTTTCATTAGACTCCTTTAGGCGGTTGAGATAGGTCAACCATCCTGCTCTCTTCAGGATTCTTCGGGCTGCAGCCGAAACAGTTAATGTTTGTGGTTCTCAGTGGACTAACCTTCCTCCCCTAGCTTCACTTGCAAATTCTCAAAGGAATAGCAGCTGTTCGTTGAGATGCAACGAAGCTGGTGGCGTATTTCTCGTTCAAATTCAAATGCAACGGCGTATGCAATGGAAATAGCTTCGAACAACAACTCATGCAGAAGAAAACAAAAATGGCAAATGATCATAACGTTGAGCCGTGCTGTGCTCGAGTACAAGATCTTCTCGAATAACGGGCTGACACGTGTTCTAGGGAATGATGAGGTTACCTTCCCCCCCGCAATATGATAGGCTATCCCAGCCGTCAAATAAAGGAGCAGCGTCTGCTCTGCCGCGAGGCCTTTATGGAACAACTTATGAAAATATGCCATGTCTGCAAAAACAATGTATTACTGAAATTGAGCTAGAAAGTTAGATCGCTTTTAATACGTAAGCGACTGCGGTGAGTTAATGGAAGTTTGGGGATAATACATTTTCCATAATTAGTGATTCTCATGCGGTCACTATCACTAGCTCCGTAATGATTGGCGGCGATAGATAGTCATGCGCTATATGGTTGGGTAATTAAATTAATTATCACGTTATAAGAAACAAAAGGATATAATCTCCTTACCCATTGGTGTAAAGGTTATGACTTCAATACCATTAACAGAGCTCTGCTGCGGACAGGTGTCCATAACCTTGGTAGAGTTGTTTATTTCACCCCGGGAACCATAGTCCTTTGTGTATGCGAGGAAATGTTAAATAATGTCAAAACTGTAGGCCACTATGCAGGCTTGGTAACAAGTTAATCATAGTGCCATTCACGAGGAAGGAGCGAATAGTGGGCAGGCCGGCTCGTGGTGAGACCTCCTGTTCCAAGGGTTATTTATTTTGATATACCTTTTGGACCATTTTCCGAGTGTGGTGGCCCTAGTGGGAATGCCACTTCGCTTCCATCCTGATGATCATGGTAGGCCAGCTCGTAATGAGACTCCATATCCTGCAATTTGACAAAAAAACTGCTTTGCTTGCTTCCTTTTTTCTTTCTTTTAATAGAGAGTCTTTCTTGTTTATACACAAAGGGTGGCTCAACACTCCTTAAGAGTAGGAATGGTGGAAGAATTCTTAATATCCCAATAGGAGGGTATAGACCTTTTTCTCTTATTGCCGAATGATAATCAAACTGGTAAAAGAGATCAGCATGATAGAGATAACCAATAAGAACAAAGTTAGTAGAAATATGGAAACCAAAGGTGATAAATAAGCATATCTTTTCCCTACGTTCTTTCGCCAATTCAAGGCAGTTACTTATAAAGATAACGATTTATGATTTACTGATTTCCGTATACTGTGTTTTTGCTTCCATCACATAAGTAGATAGTTGTATTAAAAAAGGATCAAAAGAGCATTGGCACTCAACATCATTAAGAAAGAACAAGTTTTTTTAAATCATATGAGTAGTACTCTTTCAAGAAAGGGCACAAGAACAGCTGTTCGTTTGGAGAAAGGAACAGTGGAAATCAATGGTGCTTGTTCAGAAAAATCCAACAACTGCCGTTCCTTTGGAAAAAGACCGGTAGAAATCAAACAATGTTTTTTCTTTCAGAGACAACAAAAACACACAAATGTTGTTATTTTTGAGAAAGGAATAGAAAAAACACTCAAGTGTTGTTCCTTTTGGAAAAGGAACAACAAAAATCAAAAGTACTATTCCTTTTGAAAAAGGAACAACAAAAATCACAAATGTTGTTCCTTTTGGAAAAGGAACAGCAAAAATCACAAGTGTTGTTCCTTTTGGAAAAGGAACAGCAAAAATCACAAGTGTTGTTCCTTTTGGAAAAGGAACAACAAAAATAAAAAATGTTGTTCCTTTTGGAAAAGGAATAGCAAAAATTACAAGTGTTGTTCCTTTTGGAAAAGGAACACCAAAAATAAAAAATGTTGTTCCTTTTGGAAAAGGAACAACAAAAATAAAAAATGTTGTTCCTTTTGGAAAAGGAACAACAAAAATCACAAGTGATGTTCCTTTTGGAAAAGGAACAGAAAAAATAAAAAATGTCGTTCCTTTTGGAAAATGAACAGCAAAAATCACAAGTGTTGTTCCTTTTGGAAAAGGAACAACAAAAATCAAAAGTGTTGTTCTTTTTAGAAAAGGAACAGCAAAAATCAAAATATGTTGTAAAAAAATAAATAAATAAATAAAATAAAATATGTACAAAAATAATTCAAACAGTTATATACAAATTGTAAAGAGTAAACTTCTTAGTGAGTTACAGGTGGAGGAGACTTGTCTTCCTCCCGTAAGATCTCCATATCTGAATCTTGGCGTAATTGTTGGCAGAAGGACTCCCGAGTAAGTGGTTTGCGATAGAGACAGACTCGATGTCCGTTCGCCTTAAAGGTATGCCCAGAACCATCAATAGTAATCAGTGTGAGAGTACCATTTTTGTTTACTTTCTGAATTTCATATGGTCCCAACCAACGAGTTTGGAGTTTCCCGGGGAAGTCCTGAAATCTAGAGTCATATAAAAGAGCCTAGTCTCCTTCATGGAAGACTCTGTTTTTGATGAGAGCATCATGCCATTTATCTCTCTGCTGCTGTATCAGGGTAGTGTATTGAAGTGCAGAGAGCCTAATTTCATCCAGCTCATTAATCTATTGCAATTGATTAGTTTATGCCTCGGTTAAGTCAAACCCAATTTCTTGTGCTGTTCGTAATGTCTAGATTTCAAATTCTATAGGAAAGATAGGTTGCTTTCCGAACATTAGCTGGTAAGGTGAGTGGCTAGTGGTGCTTCTCCATGATGTTCTATAAGCCCACAGTGCTTCTGGTAGTCTGGCAGCCCAATTACATCTATGTGATGCAACTGTTTTAGTTAGAATAGTTTCTATTATCTTTTTGCTGCTTTCTAATTGCCCATTTGCCTATGGGTGATATGGGGTGGTCATTTTATGCTGAACATGATAATTGTTGAGTGTTGCCGCTATTATGTTCCCAGCAAACTGTGGCCCTCCATCTATGATTATGTCTCTAGGGAGGCCATAGCGCACAAATAGATGGAGTAGGAACTGTATAACAGATTCTTCTGTAGCTCTGGGTAAGGCTTCTGCTTCAACCCACTTGGTGACATATTCCGTTGCCACTAGAATATATATTTTCTGGTTTGATGGTGGATTGATTGGCCCTACGAAATCAAGGGCCCATCTCTCAAATGGTTCGATGACTAACTATGGTTTCAAAGGCATCTCATCTGAGTGACTAGGGCATCCTGCCCTCTGGCAACTATCACTTGCATGGACAAATGTCTTTGCATCTTTAAAAATTGTGGGCCAATAATATCCTGTATGTAATACTTTATGTGTAGTCCTACGATCAGCAAAAATTACACCACATGGTTGGTCATGGCATGCTTTCAATATATCGAAAATTTCATCTTGTCGAACACATCTCCTGATTTGCATGTCTGCCCCTGTGTGAAACAAATAGCCCCCAATCCAGGAAAATCTGGTACTTCGCTGGACAATCTGTTTCCGCTCATTAGGGGTTAGATGTTTTGGTAACTTACCTACTGCTAGGTAATTGGCGACATCAGCATACCAGGGTGTTTGGAAAGCAACAACAAAGAGATGCTCATCTGGAAACTGATCTTCAACTACTGCTGCATCAACTGGTTTTGGCATTCTTGAGAGGAAATTAGCTACCGGGTTTTCTTTGCCGGGTCGATCCTTGATTGTAATGTCAAACTCCTGCAATAAAATCAACCATCTGGTCATTCTGCCATTTGTGACAGGCTTATTTGCTAAGTATTTTATAGCATAATGATCTATGTACAAGATAACAGGATATCCGGTGATGTAATGTCTGAATTTATTGATAGCATGTATAACAACTAGAAATTCTTTTTCAGTGACAGTATAATTTAATTGAGTAGGGGATAGATTTTTGCTAATGCAATAAATTGCATATGGTTTTCTATCCTCCTCCTAGCCAAGGACTGCTCCAATGGCTGTATCTGAGGCATCGGATGGTATCTACAATGGCAAATCCCAATTTGGTCCCTGAAGGACTGGGGCTATAGATACGAGCTTTTTTAGGTCATTGAAAGCACATTCACATTTCTCTATCCAAAGGAAATCAATATTACCAGTTAGTGCATGCAATGGTGCAGCAATACGTGAATAATGTTCTATAAATCTTCTGTAATAACCAGAGAATCCAAGAAAGCTAGGTACCTCTGTTTGAGTAGTAGGAGTAGGAATAAGAAAAAGTATTTGGATTTTGGCTGGGTCTACCTGAATGCCGGCTGTTGAAATATAGTGTCCTAGAATAAGTCCTTCTGTCATCATCATGTAGCATTTTTCATGGCTTAGACAAAGCCTGGTAGCTATACAACGTTGTAGGACTTTTTCTAGTGTTTCCAATGCTAGATCAAACTCCTCTCTGTATGGAGTAAAGTCATCCATATATACTTCTAGACCTTCATTTATTAGATCTGCAAATATGCTAAGGATAGCCCTTTGGAATGTGGTAGGGGCATTACATAAACCAAAAGGTAAGACTCGGTAGGCAAATGTTCCCCAAGGACAAGTAAAAGTAGTTTTGTCCTGATCTTCAGGGGCAATCTGTATTTGGTTATACCCACTGAAGCCGTCAGGAAAAGAAAAAAATTTCTTGCCTGCCAAAGTGTCCAATACTTGATCGATGAACGGTAGCGGAAAGTGATCTTTCTACGTTGCCTTATTTAGTTCTCTGTAGTCCACACATATTCTCCATTTCCCATTCTTTTTCGGTACCACCACAAGCGGGGAGACCCATTTACTATCAGAGATAGGGTAGATGAAGTTAACATCTAAAAGTTT
>APFE030645845.1:0-18085 GCA_000404065.3 Pinus taeda
TCCATCCAACACCCAAAGGTTATTATCCTCCTTTGAATATGTCGAGACAGTCATCCTTGTTTACTCAGATGCCAGAAATGTTTTTACATGGCGGTCCTTTTGTTCCTCCTAGGTATCAGTCTTTATCTGGTACGTTTTCAGGAGCTTCTCCTCGACCCATTGAATATGTTGTATCTCCTGGTCATAATGCAACCAAACCGTTAAGTGTCGAAGAGATTCTTATGATGTCTGGTACTACTCCTAATCCACAACCTCAAGGTAGTTCAATACTGTCTGGGGCGCAGCCGCAAGGTACTCCAATACCGCCTGAGGGGCAACCTCAAGGTAGTCCATTACCGCCTGGGGGGCAACCTCAAGGACAGTATGTCCCTATAGGGCAGTATTTTCCTCAAGGTCAACCCCAGTACCAATATGTACCTCAAGATCAACCCCAGTATCAATATGTGCCTCAAGGTCAATACCAGCCTCAAGGTCAGTACCAACCTCAAGGTCACTACCAACCTGAGGGTCAATATCAACCTCAAGGTTTTCATCCACCTTCAGGTAAATCATTTGTTCAAGGACCCAGAAATGTACCATATAATTATCAATCTTACACTCAACCTGGTTTTGTTCCTCAATATTCTCAACCTGTTATGGGTCCATACCCCTGAGTGAACGTGGTGTGGGATCAACAGACTCCGCAACCCAGTATGCAGTTGCCATCCCAATCTGGACAATCTTTTGTTTCTGGTTCACCCCAGCAACCTTCCAGCCTACTACTCAAACTACTACACATGGGGCAGCTCATCAGTCTGGGCCTAGTTCGCCTCGAACTCCATCCCAAACATCTGTTGCGGCTTCTGTTCAATCCACTCCACCCATTTCTGGAGTATCAACAGCTCCAGTTTCTACTCCTATATCAACTCCTCAGGCCCCTTTACCCCAGTCTGGACCTACAATCCAGACTCCGGTTTCCATGCTTGTAGGACAACCTGGGCCTAGTATGGTTGTCACAAGTCAACCCCAATTTACTTATCAACCATACTAGGGGCAGTACCAATTCGGTCCTACTGTGCAGAACCCGGCTTATCAGTATCAACCATACCCTCGGTATACTTATCAACAACCTCAACAACGCCAGTATGGTTCGATTAATCCTGGTTTTCCAGGAGGATATAATATCCCAAATGCGAATCTGATACCAAGTTATCTTGGATATCCTCCTCCTGGGGCTGGTTTGATGACCCCAAGTTTTTGGGATCGGAACAGTTAGTTACCATTTATAGCAGCTTTGGTTTTGCTTGACTTTTCACGCCTTACCAATGATTCCATTAATTATCTTCCGTTTTGGCCGCCAATGCCGAATAAGTTGCCCAGTGATATACCAAAGTTTGAGGCGAAGTCAGGAGAAGATCTTTCTAATCATGTGATGACTTACCATCTCTGGTGTGCATCGAATTCCATTATAGATGATTCAATTCGTCTTTGTCTTTTTCAATGCACTTTGATTGGCCTTGCAGCCAAGTGGTACATTGAGTTTCCACGAGGCTCTTTTTACAATTTTAGTTAGTTAGCCACTTCCTTCCTTACTCATTTTCAGCTGCCAGTCTGATATGACAATGGCACGGAATTATTAACTTCATTAAAGCAGTCGACGTCCACATATATTTCAGATCATATTCATGAATGGCGACATCGACGTCGTTTAGTGAAAGTTTTTATCCCGGACCAAACTTTGGTAAAATTGTTTGTAAAATCATTATTACCCAAAATAACTGAAGATGTAGCTAAGGCAGGGGTAGTAACAGAAGAGCAAGTAATTTCTCAAGCTCAGTACCTTGACTTAGTTTATATGCAGTTAGGTACGTTAAATGAGAAAATCCCCGACCTTCTAAAACAAAATCAAATAGCTGCACCTCCCTCGGGGTCTCATGCCGCTGATGGTATGATTAGTACTATTAATACCAAAAGTAAGAAGAAATCCTCCAAGAATTATTCTCGTATTATAACTTTACCTAATTCCCCTAAGGGAGAGTCTCCACTTGAAATTTTTGCCGATGTTCATGTCATAGAATCATCTACGACCAAATCAAAATCTAACGGTAAGAAGAAAGGTAAGAAGAAGAATAAGAAGAACTCAAAGGAGAAATCTGATAAACCTGAATCTACTAACGAGAAACGAAAACCTCGATATCCTTGTCTCATCTGCGATGAGGAGCACTTTACAAGGGATTGTCCGCATCATGCCGAGGTTGCGAAAACCGCCAAAGGTTCACAAACACCTGATGTTTTGAAGGATCCTTTTCCAAGCCAAGACAATAAAATGATAGGTTCTTCCTCTAGTGCCTCGGAAGAGCCCATAATGATGATGTCACATGTAAGGATTGTGACACGATCTCAAGATTATGGGAGTAAGAGTCCTCGTGGTGGTAAGGAAGCTGAATCTTCTAATTCCAATCCATCAACCTCAGCTCCGTCTGGCTCCGATCCACTACAAATCGAGAAACCAAATCCCGACTTAGTAATCAAACCGCCCGCTAAGGGTATACTTTAAAAGTCAGCTTTCAATCCACATGCGCGAGCTTCTTAGAACTATAACATTGTTGAAGATTTAGTTGTTTAACCTTCAGCAATGTCGGCTTTGGAAGTGTTGCAATCTTGTCCAGCACAGCGTAAAATGCTATTGTCGGCTATATGAGTTGTTGATCTTCAGGACTCAAACCTCATAGTATATGATTTAGAAAATAGTACACCATGTCTACCTCATCAAATGGCTTTCGAGATTCCAGTGTTAGTAAAAAACAGACCTTGTTTTAGGACTGTGATTAATGAGGGAGCTTCCACGTGTATTATGTTGATACAGTGCTGGAAAACTCTTGGTTCTCCTACAGTTAATCAATCCCTGATGATTCTAAAGGCCTTTGATAGCCGAGGGTTTCATCCTTATGGCATTTCATAGGACTTACCTATAGGGGTTGAAGGAAAAACCGTTAATCTAGATGTGGAGGTGGTTGATGCCCCTCTAGATTACAACCTTCTTTTGGGTCATAGATGGTCTTATGCCATGACTACTTTTGTTTCATCAGTCTTTCGGCTTATTAAGTTCCCACATAATGGAAAGATCGTAACAATAGATCAGTTAACTTATTTATCGTCAAACCCATCCTCTGCTGAGAGCATTCAACATGTTTGAAAAACCGCTATTCCTTATAAGGATGTTGGAGTAGGATTAGTTAAAGATTCGGGTTTACTCGGAACCTTTTCATTTCCTCCTCCCAACGTACCATCTCCTTTTGCAACCATTCATATGATTTCGTCAGAATCCATAGTTCTTGACGACCCTTGGATCATTCCATTTCATTCCGAGGTGGACTCTCTTGGCGACACCATGCCTTTGAGTCCCTTTGAAGTTGCTTATCAGGAAGTACAATCGTTTTACGACTCAAATTCAACCAAACTTGATCTAGTGAATGAGATCAATGGGAAATCACTTTCAATCTCAACCTCAGAGTCAACAACCTTTTCAGAAACCATTCACACTGATGAACAAATTCAGGAACTGTTGTCTGTTGATGCATTACCATGGGAAGATCTTCATCATCGGTCTTCGTTTTTACCTGAGATTGATCATTTTGAAAATGATTTTTCATCCATTTTTACCGCTGAATATGAAAAACAACCACAGAATCCATTGAAACATCCTGATTCTGAACAAAATTTAGTCAATATTTCTCAAACTGTTCCTATCGATATTTCAGTCAAACCCGGGATTGTTAAACACATTCACATAGGTGCTTCTTGTATGGACACTGAAGTCAACACATATAAAGCCCTAATTCTGTGGCGTGTTTTCCTGGTCCTATGAGGAAATTCCAGGAATTGATCCTTCAATCGTTGTTCATGAGATCAAAACCTACCCGGATGCTAAACCCATCCGGCAACAGTTGCATCAGATACACCCACAAAAAGTTGCTGCCATCAAAACAGAAGTTGAGAAATTACTTAAAGCAGGTTTCATTTATCCAATCCCTTTGACGGATTGGGTATCGAATATTGTTCCAGTTACTAAGAAACAAGGGACGATAAGAATATGCATCGACTATAGGTATATTAATCGTGCTTGTCCCAAAGACAATTATCCCACACCCTATATTGATCAAATTATCGATGATTGTGCTGGCAGTGAAATTTTCTCCTTTATGGATGGCTTTTACGGTTACAATCAAATTAACATTCTACCTACAGATCAACCAAAAACGGCATTCATTACGACGAGCCGATCATCTCACTCACTTATGAGCAATTTTCATGAGATGTAGGCATTATCGGATTAGGCTGAACCCACACAAGTGTGTTTTCTGTATAGAAACGGGTCGGTTACTCGGATTTGTTGTATCCAAAGCTAGAATTCGCGTCGATTCTTCAAAGGTCAAAGCCATCATCAAGTTACCACCTCCTTCGACACTTTGCCTACTCCAGCGTTTGCAAGGGAAAACAAACTTTTTACGTCGTTTCATTCCTAACTACGCTGAGATTACAAAAGGTTTCACCCGGTTGTTGAAACAAAACACTCCATTCTTTTGGGATGAGATAGCTAACAAATATTTTGATGCACTTAAACATGCGTTGACCCATGCGCCATTATTGCATCCTCCCAACTACAATCAGG
Source organism: Pinus taeda (assembly GCA_000404065.3). Lineage (NCBI taxonomy): Eukaryota > Viridiplantae > Streptophyta > Pinopsida > Pinales > Pinaceae > Pinus > Pinus taeda. The sequence continues at coordinate 4,652 of APFE030645845.1, forward strand.
ATTACTTCTTGTACCTTGTCGCCTCCCATTCCACCATTGGGATGGTTTTAGTTCAACAGGATGAATTAAAAAGTGAACATGTGATCTAATATCTTAGTCGAACTCTAACTCCCACTGAGTTAAAATATTCACAAGTGGGGAAACTGGCCTTAGCTGCAGTCCAAGTTGTTCAGCATTTCGTCATTACATTTTGTTACGCAAAACCACCGTCATTTCTGACTGTAACCATATGCAATACATTTTGATTAAACAATTGCTAGGGGGAAAGTATTCCAAATGGATTGTCATCCTATAGGAATTTGACCTAGAATTTGAGAAGGCCAAGTCAAAGAAGTCTTTGCATTTTGCGGAATTAATGTGTGACTTCCCTCGTGCTGATACCGAACATGTGGCAGAAGAATCCATTGCGGATGAATCTTTGTTCCTTATCAGCAATGTTGATCAATGGTACGAAGATATCATTGTCTATCTCTAGACCCTATCTTTTCGGCTAGACATTTCACGATCTCAACACCGGAAAATACGATTCCAATCCCAACCTTACACTATTATTGGAGATACTCGTTATTGTCGTGGAGTGGATTCTATTTTCCGTCGTTGCCTTACTCATGACGAGGCTGAGAGGGTTCTTAATGACTACCACTCTAGAGCGTGTGGCGATCATATGTTTGGGTATGCCACAGCCCAAAAGATTTTGCGCGCTGGCTATTTTTGGCCGTCGTTATTCAAATATTGTATTACTACCGTCCAGAAATGCCACAATTTCCAAATTTTTTATTGTAAGATGCGCACTACTCTTGCTCCTCTCCACCCTCTCATTGCCGTTGGTCCCTTCGAAAAATGGGGTATCAATTTTATTGCATGTAACCATCACTCGGCCGAGGGGCATGCGTATATCATCCTTACGGTAGATTATTTTACCAAGTGGGTTGAGGCGATGCCTACATTTTCGGCAGACGGCAAAACTACTGTGATTTTCGTTTTCAACCATATAATTGCTAGGTTTGGTGTTCCCCAAGAAATTATCACTGACCATGGGAGTCATTTTCGAAACATCATGATGACCGAACTTACAGATCAGCTTGGCTTGCGTCACGATAGTTCCACTTCATATTACCCACAGGCAAATGGTCTGGTTGAAGCAGTCAACAAAGTTCTAGTCACCATGATCCGATGAATCATTGGGATTCATCGCTCGAATTGGCAAAACATGTTATTTTCAGCGCTTTGTGTGTACCGAGCCTCAGTCAAAACATCAACAGGTTTTACTTCCTTTCAACTAGTTTACGGTTTAGAGGCAGTATTACCCATTGAATGCAAAATCCCGTCATTACAAATTGTTGTGAAATTATTGCCAGCCACTTCCGAAGAGGAAAAACGTTTATTATACTTAGCTCAATTAGATGAGAATTGACGCAATGCTGCATTAGCTGTCAAAACTCATGCCAAAAGGATCAAAGCTCATTATGATCAGAATGTTACACCCCACAATTTTTCGGAAGGCGACCTAGTTTTACTTTACAATCAAGCAAACGAAATGCTAGGGGTTGGCAAATTTGTACCCATGTGGCATGGTCCATATATTGTCAAGCGGAAGCTAGCAAAAGGGGCCTATGAGCTAGAATATTTTGACGGTGTCTCTTTAGGTAAACCTAGGAATGGGCTTTATCTAAAGCGATATTATGCTTAAAAAATTACTGTGGAGATTTCTTAGATTAGTTTCTTTCTACGTTGGTGTGTTCTTAGATTAAATATGTGTGCTTTACTTCAGAGAGTGTTTTGCATTATTAGTCCTGCTTATCTTGATTTTACTCTTGATATTGCAGATGTAAACGCCTCTCCAAACATACATCGATTTCGCTGATGGTGTTTGTCATAGTACACGGAACATCTCTTCCGCAACCTGGGTTATCTATTCACCCTCTCACGAGTTAGTATCTATGCACGGGGTAAGCCTCAGTCAAACAACGAACAAAAATGCATAATAGAGTGCAGTGATTGAATTATTATCTGAATCCATCTCATTTGGAATTCAAAGTTTGATTGTTAATTTAGATTCGGAACTCGTTGTATTACAGCTTAATCGAGTTTATGCCATTAGAAATCCAGTATTGTTACGATTATTTTTTAGAGTCTGTCTCTTGGAACAAGAATTTGATTACATAGAATACCAGCACATTCCAAGATATTTAAATACATTAGCAGATGCAGTTGCTTCTCGAATGTTAAATAGACATTTGTATTAAATCAAACAGTAAATTTAAAAACATCTCATAAACATGTTTTGCAAGATAACCATAGTAATAGTATAGCATAGCATAAGAGTGTGTCAAAATATACATCGTCATCGATCATAGGTTGAAAAACACCTTATGATTGGAAAAAATGATAGTATCAAAAGTCCAAAAATGAGTCTACAAGGCAATCATCCTCTCACTGGTGATGATCCCGATAAGACACCACTGCTCGGGCCACCCTACAAAGGAACCTCCTAAAAGGTCCTAGGACCCCAATCACACAGCGCTGAAGCCGAAGTGGAATGTCATCTATGCTGGTCTCCATAATATCTGCGGTCAAGCACTCTAGATGGCTCTCCAACTCGTCCAAGGTCTCTGCTAACTAGTCCTATGGGGTCGGTGCTGCTGCAACTGGTTGTCACTGATCATAAGGCTGGAGAGCGGCTGGTCGTCGTGGACCCACATCTGCATTTAAAACTTTTACTATTAGTTTTGGGATGATTTTCAAAAAATACAAAAAATACATATAAAATTAAAATGTTGAAAAAAAAATTTACCTCTATCATCCCATTGCTCTCCTAGTGGAAGAGCCATGTCGGGATCGCCACGATAATCCATCCCAGCGTATGGAAAATCATGAATAATAAAGAGTTGGTTCGCTAACCAACGGAAATACTCTGGTGTGAATCGAATAACCTCAGTACCCTCCTTAGGATGGCGGGCCATAACTGCAACCCATCGCATAACCCGAGGATCTCGGGGAAGTCCAGCCACAACAGTGAGTTGTTGTGGAACCAGCATCGATACCCTCTCTAGGGCCAAGCTGAAAACTAAATAACCATAACCAAAGTTCTTTAGCTGCCCATTATTCACCCTCGCCAATTGGCCCTTCACATTGCTAATACAACATCGCACCAGTTGAAGATGGTGCCTCAGAAGCAGTCTACTGCCATGCACATCTGGGAACCTGTAGCTAGATGCAATGTTGTGCTCCCGCAAAGTATGGTAATAGTAAAGGAAATCACCTTTAGTTTAGGACGGGAGATGGTTTTAACATCTATCCGTTTGTCTGGAGTCTCATCATTACAGAACTCTAGTCGGAGACTAGCGACAGATTGGCCACCTGGCCTAGATCCGAACAGAGATAATTGCTCGCCTCTCTTAGGCAAGCCAATAAAAAATTATATGTCATCTAGCTCAATTTCGAGCCGATTGCCACCAATAATGAAGCACTGGTCTTGTATGCTCCACCTGTTCACCAGCCATTGTAAAACGTCTACCTGTGCCCTCATGCCAGGTATGGTCCAAAATTTGAAAAGCCTGCATGCTCTCAATGCCTGTAATGAAGGTGGATGGAGTAATGCAGCTTGATCCACGTCCTCGTGCTCTCTTTCCCACCAAACAAGCATCTTGTGTACCTACATTGCAAAAATGGGTGGATTAGAATTTTCATTCCAAAATTATATGGGGAAAAAATGGAGAAACTAGGGTTCAAAATCTGCATTCCGCGGGGTTCGCATCCATCCCTTTAGAGACAGTGTGTAGGTGCGCACTTCTCCTTAAGTCTAGGTGCGGCACCCCGACTTTTCTATGTGCACAGAAAAGTCGGGGTTCACAGGGACCACATGGCGCCCCTGCGCAACTCCTGCGGGTGATGTTTTGCCCTAATTTTCCTCCAAAAATCGATTTCTAAACGCTAAAACAAAATTTAAAATGGATGAAATGCAAGTCAAGGACATTGTGGATTACCTAGAGAAGACGATTCTCGATTCCAGCAGTCGGATTTTTCGCAGTTTCCATAGGAATTTTTTTACCAAAAGCTCTTACTTTTACTCCAAAGGCAAATGGTAAAAATGAACTTGTAAAAGCCCTTTTTATAAGATTTTTTGAATAAATAAATTAAATTTATTTATTTTTTACTTTGAAAAGGTCATTTTTGGTGCATTTGTATTATTTTTAAACATATATCAGTAATGTTTGTAGTTTGTGTGCAGAATATTGGGTATTCAGGTGAAATTGGTCATTTTCAACAAAAAACACCTAGGAGTCCTCTTTAAGCTCTTTTCTGACTCGTAAAAAATGAAAAGATTGTCGAGTTTTTCTTTTTAGACTCGCTAAAATGGAATTAAAAGACAGTCATTTTACAGCTCTTTTCCGATTGTATAAACATGAAAAGATTGCCAGACTTTTGTCGTTTCAAGTTTGATATTGGTAATAAAACGACGTTTTTTCGATCGCTTTTTTACTTTTTCAGATTCAAGGCACTAATCATGAAAAGTACTCCTTGATTGTAATGATTAAGCGCTTCTCTCAAGTATTATTGTATACCTTTTCGGGCTTGGGAGAGACAATTTACGAAAAAGGACAACTGTGGAGTTTTCTTAAGTTTTTCTTCTGACTCCCTAAAAATTGAAAAACACTGAGTTTCTCCTATACTGGACTCGTTAAAATTTCACATAAAGGACCTGTTCAATTACAAACATGAACAGACCACTCCTTAGGGTTTGAATCTAAACTAAGTTGGACTCATCCAAAGGATGAGCTTATAACCAAGCAAATGTTATCCTCCTCAAGCTTGTAAAAAATAAAGAGGTACTTGCCAGAAATGGTGGGGGAAAAGAGAGAAAAATGAACCTGTTTGTCGTACTTTGTGTTTTAAAAACTTTCCATCACTCTTGAACAGGACACTTTTATTCACCGGGGTTGGAAAATCCTTTACCTAACATTTAATCAAGCCACATTGACAGTCTTCAGCCAGTTTCCGGGTATTAACTTTGGGTCAACTGTCACCAACCATCTGCAGTGTCGTTATGTGTTCAAGAGGTCTGTGCAAATAAACCATTCACCTGCAAAATATTTTTCATCCATCATTGAGCATCCCTGAGTTAGTTCTTGCTAAAAATATTTCTTCATACTTGATCTATGATTTCGTGTTATGGGCTTGCCTATGACAGATCGCTTTCTATCGACTCCAACTCATTATCTAGAAATATGATCTAGAAATCATCAGTACCTTGGAATCTGCATGCCTCAATGTCAGGTTTCTCGCCTTTGACGATAGGTTGCATCATTGACCTTTGATCAAGGGATTCTATGACATGTCCGAAATCGACTCATTCATTCACATTTCATGGATTGTACTGAGTACTTTGAGGGCCATTGACATTACTGGTGGTTCCTCTCACACTTGTTAATAGTTTACATCATTGACTCGTGATCAAATGGTTTCTACCATGTTCTACTCTCACACATTTATTCACATGGATAGAATCATACTAGTTCGGGAAGTAGAAATGAAGACCCTGGATCTAGTTTCCACCATCCAAGCTGCAAGGAATTTTTTTATCATTATATAGTGGACTATTCATAAACAGATGGTTGCGCCCATACTGTGTCCATGTGTTCCTACATGTGATGTAATACAAAATCATTCCTATATCAGAGTAGTTTAGATAGTTCTTAGTTAGTTTTGATCTGAGTATGGGAATGCCTACCTCAGCGATGATATTTTCACATATATATATTTTGTGTTGAATTTTTTCACAGGTTCAACCGGGTTATCCACATGAAGATCCTTGAAATGATAAATTAATTCACTCTTCTTAGATGATAAAAAACCACCCTCATCCATTACAGACTTCATACTTTAGGGGGCAATCTGTTACATAAAAAATTGTCACCATGACTCTCTACAGTTTGTGTGAGTCCATCAACACTCATACATACCTCCTTTGCAAGTCTTAAACCTCATCTCTTCATGTCAAGCCTTGAAAATGGGAGAAAAACCTTAAAAATATCTCAAATCCTGGTTTCGCACTTTCTCCTAGCATTACCTGCGGTGTTGCACCCAATGGTCATGTTTCCTGTGAACCTGACCACTCTGTCTATTGAGTAATGGGTACGAATCCCTATAAAATTTAAAAAGGTGTGAGTTCATTCTTAAAATCTCATCTTGGGTCACTTCTAGACACTTCTAGAAGGAATATTACACTCGCAAGTCCACTCCACCTTGGTTCATCCATTCCATAACTAAGGGAGCTAACTCCATGATATGAGGTGCTTATCCCATTGAAGGAGGAACTTATCCCTTCAATGGTGGACCTGCAACTTCCTCCATTTGCACTATAAATTCATGCATTGGGCTGGTTGTGAGAGAGGTTGAAAGCTGAAGATTCTTGAGGGTAAATGCTGTTGAAAACAAGGCTTCCATTTTGAGCTTGTGAGAGGAGAGATCCCATACCTTTCATGTCATTTGGGAAGTGAGTGAGGCTTGTCAAAGTAGAGGAGACTCCTGCTGGACCCTGGAAAGAACTTGTGCATCATCAAGGCAAAGGTTGTAAGGTTCTTTTATTAATAAAGTTAATACAATCAAGTTTTTTTTTCTCAATGAACTGTCTCTAATGGTTTATTTTATGAGCTCCTTGATCTTCATAATGAACATGTTTTATTATACACAGGTATGCTTTGATGTGTGCTTGTTTGTGTATGCAAGTTATTAAACGGGAACTACTTAAAGCTATTGGAGTAAAACTTCCTCAAACAAGCATTGGACTGAGGTAGGGTCTGTTATACCTCTTAGTATTCATTAATGAATTGAAACATGTTTAGAGAAAAGTAGATTTGCTTGTGCTCTTTGTTGCTAGATATCATTCGATATTAGGGAGATCGGTCTTGTCCGCAAGAACGATTTATCCGGCCAAGAGTGCCTGGTCTATCTTTCCATATTTATATTTTTTCTTTTTAGAGACAATATAAAACAATGAATCCAACTAAATATCTCGTCATTAAAATAAATCAATATAAAAATTATCTAATTAAAAATAAACTAAAATATCATTCAATAATTCATGTTAAGTTACAATGGAATTGAACCACTAACCTCTCTGCAAGTGCTCTTCTATTAACATAGAACCTTTTAAAGAATTTCTTTAGGAGTAATGGCAGACCTTGAAATTGAATAAATGTTCATTTATTTAAAAAAAATCACTCAAGACAGTTTACCATGGTAGTAAATAAGCTAGCTAAGTAATAAAGCCTTTTGGCATATAGCATAGACATGAAAGAGTGAAATGCTACAATCCTCATAATACCCTTTGAAACATTATGAATTGGGACTTTGAAACCAATGTTATATTTTCAACTATTTATTTTTAAATAATTTTATAAGAAAAACACCATATACAAGAAAATGCCACATCCAATAATAGATTGTAACACCCCTCTCTTAAGTACTATATTATGGTAAACCTAAGCTAAGTTAAAGCTAGGTGTGATATCCTCCCTTGTGTGTTAAATGTTGTAAACCTAAACTGAGGAAATCTAGGTTTGATATTCTCCTCTGTGGGTTAAACTATGCAAAACCTAAGGAAGGTTAGGTGATATGTAATATTAAAAGAAAATGTATTTTTAAATAAATAAATTAAATAAATCACTTGGAGGGTGGAGCACCAAGACAAAGGAAATGCTTGCCAAATCCCATGAGGAATGGGATAGAGATGAATCTTTAAGCTTCTAGATGTGATTTTAGATAAGCTAGGATGGATTAGATATCCATCAAATAGATGGGAGATAAAGATCCATCAGACATAAAATATTTGAAGGAGATAAAGGCAAGCTTTTATGTGGAAAACGTCGTGGGAGATAAAGACGAGCTTTTCGAGATAATACCTAGGAAAATGGAAAAATCTATAAATTGGGACGACGCTAATGGTAACTAAATCATGAAAGAGAGTATTAAATACCCAGTGCATCGATCAACAGAGGACAGTTGATCCTTGGCAGAATTTTTGACTGAAGGGAATTAGAGGTGATTCATGGCTGGGTGGTGCTGCTCCTCCCTCTAAGTGAGATTTAGTTGATGTCATTTGTATGGAATGGTTGTATTTCAATTCTTACTCTCCCTTTCTATTACGATTCAAATTTTCTTATGAATATTTTTCTTAGTTTGATAATATTGAATGAATTACATGTCCATGGATATTAATGGTATTTTCTTGTGTTAGGATGAGATTTACTTGCATGGTACCAGATGTAAAGATGAATTTTATGTAAGGGCTCTACAGAATTTTACAGCGATTACAAAAATAGTAAAGGGTTTCTTAAAAACATCATGAACCTCTCATAAAATCACATAAAATTTTATAAATCTAGCTGACAGAATTGATGAGAGTACCTACCTGTATTCCTGCAGTTGATGATGCCTCAAGCTGCTCATGTTTCCGTTACCAAAAGATCGAAACCACCCAACAAAATTGAGTAGAACCTCGCTACTCAGTCGAGTAAGATTCTCAGTTGAAGCAGGTTATTCCCCCGTGCGAAGAAACCCAAGAATAAGCAAGGCTAAATTGTTCCCCATGATAAACTCTGTGTACCAATTTTTCTCCTGTGTCTTTTTTTTTTGTTTTAAAATTTTTTTGTGCTCCCTATATACTATTTCTTGGCGGTGGCCGCTCCCTCCACTTCATCCCGCTGCTTCTCCTTATGGTGACACCCTTTCCATGTCACGTGATATATAGATTTCTTTTAAAGGTATATATTTTTTAATATCCTTTTTGTTTGTTTTAAATATAAATGTTTAGGTTCATATTAAATGGGTTATCTTTAATTTATTTTTACTATTTTATTAATTTATTAACATTATAAGATATATAATTATATAACCATCTTTTAAGATTAGCTTAATTTTTGAACATTGATTTTTATAGTTATTTTTACATTATACATTTTAAATTTATATCATTGGTATTTTCCCATTAATCATGATGCATTAAACAATATGAATGTTGATGGGTGAATATAACTTCTATTTAAAGGAGTGTCATGATATTTAATATTTATAGTTAATTTAGTATATACATACTAGTGCGGTGCATGTGATACATGCATATGTAGCTATCATATGCATGCATCGTATGCATGCTAATATTCTTGTGTTCTCTATATTATATATAGGTCGTTACATACAAACCCCCTTAAGAAAACTTCATCCCGAAGTTAGAGTTTTTATCTTATATGAATATTTATGATAGCAATTAGTACATTCTTCTTAGGATTGTGTATTGAGGTTAAATTCTTATTTAATGTGAGGGAAATATAAAATTGGTGTTTTGAATACTTTTAGGTTTATAACTTTAATGATCATGTTTTACTTCATCACGTTCCCGAGGCTATCACAAAATCAGCATATCCTTCCTAATCTCTTCCACTCCCATCCTATCTGTCCTCTACTGGAGTATGCCATGGCATCAGTTATATTGTCCTAAATATTCATAAACTCCAAGGATGACAGCATTGGCTATACTGACCTGATCCCTAGTAGGCATCCGGCAGTCATTATCACACATCTAGGGGAGCGTGACTTGCACAGTCCTCCCATGACTCCAGGGTTCGAAGGATAAATGGGGGGCAACACTTCCACCCCTCCTAGTAGAATCCGGGTTAATACCCTATCATGGAATCTCTTTGAGCCTTAATTGTTTTGAAGTTTCTGTCATCATGTGGTCATTTTGGTAACCATAATATCTGCAACCATAAACACTTGTCCATGCATTTATAAAATGTGCATTAATATATTCAAAACAAATAACTTATATATAATTCATACATGTCAACCATAGTATAAAATACTTTGCCATATTCTATTTATGTCATTAACTTTCATATTAAAATGTAATCATTCTTTGATTTTTATTTCATCAATCATATTGATATGAAAAAATAAAACAAAATTATAATATCTTAATTCCCAACAGAAGCAAAATTGCTCAAATATTTAAACTTTACTTTGATAACTATAATTTAGTAAGATCATTAACATATTCTGTCTTCGTTTCCATGTACTAGCAGAATTAGACACATATTATTTCATAAAAAAATCATGTTTATATATGATCATTTCAAAATGGTTCTAAGCCTTTGATTTGAGGTAAAGAAAATATATGCAAAACATGGTTTAAAGTTCTTCAAAATTGACACAAGTTGGCGTATTTTTGACATATGATTTCTGTATCTTCCCAAGTAGCTAATCGAGGACTATACTTGTCCCACTGGACCTTAACTTGGTCTACCAGACAATTCCTAAGCTGTTGAACCCTACGTTCCAATATACGTAATGATTCGACCGATATGGTTCCTTCGTCCGATACCTGCAGTTCCTTCCATTGAATGTTATGAGATCGATCAACTATGTAATGCCTTAATACAGATACATGAAATACATTATGAACTTTATGCAACTGAGGTGGCAGTGAAAGATGATAGGTGACAAGTCCAACTCTTTCCATGACTTTAAATGGTCCAATAAATTAGGGTGATAACTTTGTCCCTTTTCCGAATCGAATGGTACTTTTATTTGGTTTGATGCGGATGAAAACCTAAACCCCTACCTCATACTTCCTATCAGTTTTGTGAGCATTAGCATAACTCTTTTGTCTATCATGTGCTTCTTTTAATCGTTTTCTAATTTGTTTTACCTCCTCCTCCATTTCTTGTATTAATTTGGCCCTACTAGCACTCGATCTTCTAACTTGTCCCAACTTAATGGTGTTTTGTAAGGTCTACCGTATAATGCTTCAAATGGAGACATTCCAATTGAACTGTGATAACTGTTATTGTATGCAAATTCGACTAAGGATAAATACTTTTCCCACTGCGATTGCTGGTCCATAACATACATTCTCAACATATCTTCAAGTACTTGATTTACCCTTTCTTTTTTCCCATCAGTTTCAAGATGATAAGCTGTGCTTAAATTTAATTGAGTTCATAAGGTTGATTGCATGCAAGTCCAGAATATTAAATTAAATTGTGAATCTTTATCTGATATAATCTTCTTAGGTACTCCATGAAATCTGATAAATTCATTTATGAATACTCAACCTATGTGAGCAACTTCGTAAGTATCTCTTATGGGAATGAAATGGGCGCTTCTCTTTAATTTATCCACTACTGCCAAAATGGCATTGTGTCTTTGAGAAGTATGAGGTAGCCGAGTGATAAAATCCATAGAAATGATCTCCCATTTGGTCATAGGAATGTCATGAGGTTGTAAGAGACCCGCTGGATGACAATGATCTGTTTTTACTTGTTGACATTCCAAATATCTTGCAACAAATTGAACGATATCATGTTTCATGCCTGACGAGAAGAATAGTTTCTTGGTATCCATATACATTTTCTTTACTCTAGGATGTGCACAATATACTACTCTGTGGGCTTCCTTAAGGATGGTATCTCGAAGATCCTTATTATACGGAATATACATCCTTCCATGAAATCATAAGATTCCATCATCTTCTAGTTCATATCCTTCAAACTTAGATTCTTTTGGCTTTTTACTATCAAGACTAGATCTTACTTTTAAATACTAGCTATCCTTTATGAGATTTTCTAATACTCATTGCCTTAAATCTACTTTGATAGGTATGAGAGAGAATATCCACGATCTTTTGCTTAAAACATCTACCACTACATTTTCTTTTCCATTAATTTATGATATTCCAAAGTTATATTCACTTAGGAATTCACTCCATCATCTTTTTCTAGCATTCAAGTCTCTTTGGGTGAACAAATATTGAAGACTTTGATGATCTCTTTTAAGCTTAAAACTTCACCCCACTAGTTAATGTCTCCAAATCGTTAAAGCTAGTACTACAACAACTAACTCTAAATCATGAGTAGCATAGAGTTCTTCATGAGGCTTTAACTTTCTAGAGACATGTGCTATTACTCCTCTATCCTACATTAATACTACACCTAATCCATGCTTGGATGCATTAGTACATACCATAAAATATTTGTCCATATCAGGGACTCTTAAGATTGGTGCACTCGTCACTAGTCTTTTGAGTTCAAAAAATGGTTTATTACATTCCTCAGTCCATTCATACTTAACACCTTTACGCTGAAGGGTTGTAATCGACTTTGCAATTTTGGAGAATCCTTCAAATATTCGGTAATAACTCGCTAAACCCATAAAGCTTCATACTTCATGTGCATTTTCAGTATTGGCCATTCCATGATTGCTTTTACCTTGTGAGGGTCTACTTAGATCCCTTCACCTAATATGATATGACCTGAGTAATGAATCTTTTCCTCAAACAACGAACACTTGGATAATTTCCCATACAAGTGATGCTTTCTAAGGTAGGACAACACCATACGTAAATGATCTTCATGCTCTTTATCATTCTTGGAATAGATGAGTATATCATCTAAAAATACTTGTACAAATTGATCAAGATATTTGCGGAAAACACTGTTCATAAGATTCATGAATACTGCTAGTGCATTTGTTAACCCAAATGGTACCACAGTAAATTCATAATGTCCAAAGCATGTCCAGAATGCAGTCTTAGAAATATCGCTTTCAGAAATCCTTAGGTGACAATAGCCTAATCGAAGATCAATTTTTGAAAAGACAATAACTCCTTTTATTTGATCGAAAAGATCATCAATTTGATCCATAGGATATCGATTCAAGTATCAATAATCTATGCATAATCTTAAGGATCCATCTTTCTTCTTCACAAAAATTACACGAGTAGAACTCGAAATTGGGTAAAAGAATGCATTGCTTTTGAAATTATTTTTTGAGGTGCACTATTAATTCCATAGGTTTAGCTTGCACACGTAACAGTGCACCCTATAAATTTATAATGGGCATCATAAATTGGTTTGTTTGGTTAACACATCGAAGTTTTGTTGGTGCTTTTTGTAAATTGAAACAAAGTGGAAAAAGTTATAAGTTTTATGATGACCCCTATGGTAAAAGTAACTTCCTAGTGTGTTATTGTTACCAAACACATAGCTTGCAAAATATTAAAAAATTATAGCTATCTCGATATATCGTGTTTAAAAATTAAAATAGCCAATATGTTTGTATGTATGCATACCAAAATCGACAAGTCAAGTTACTGTATGCACCATGGGTAGTGATTTCATGTTTTTGTGGCACAATGTGTCTTGTGCATTCATGTTTTTTATGGTGCATTGAGGATGATTTTGTTTATCAATTAAAATTTATATGTTCATATTTATAAACACATTTTTCATTTTAACTCATGTCCTCCTTTCACACGGAGTCCACTCCTTATGAGTTCTAGACTACGTCACAACTTTAACTATGAGGTTCAAATTTTGGCTAACCTTAAAAAAATATGAGGTTCAACTAACCTCATAGCTATTAACCAAGTCCATA
>APFE030645855.1:0-12399 GCA_000404065.3 Pinus taeda
AAATACAACCCAAAGAAGGAATTTTTTTTAGCTATTTTGGTGCATGTCTAAATTATTTCTCTCCTAAAGGAATACTAGGAATAAGAAACTCTCGATGGAATTGGTAATTCCATTGCCAACTTAGTTAATTTTTTTAAGTCTACAAAAAGAGGATGATAGCACATCCTATTTTACGATGTGTATCTATATGATTATATGATAGCATCTATTAGCTTTAATATATATTTACTATGAAGAAAATATCTAGAGTCGCTATTAAAATGTTGGCACATCCTCTTTTGATGTCAATGGTGCCATGCCTTTGGCCACATGTTGAAGGCTTTCCCTCTTACCTTGAAGGAATTCATGCTGATTAGTCCACTAATATAAACCAATATCGCTTTGGAAAAGCCACATAAATGAAAGTGTATCTGTGCTTCTAAGGGGCACTGAGTTCATGACTAAAACTTGTATATAGAAATAAGTTTGAGTTTCTAACCTCCCAAGAGGATATCTCAACAAAACATGATGATCATGAATCCTCCAAAATGGGGAAGGAAGTAATCCATTTCCTTATTAATTTCAGAAAAGGACAAGTTGAAGACTCAACAAGAAAATTAGTAGAACCCTTTCCAAAGATGGCTAAAATAATAATTGAAGAAGATAATACACATGCCACTACAAAGAACATGGATCTATGTGAATAAATCCTATTAGAACTAGTAGAATATTGGAATTGGGAAGTATAGGTAAACTATTCTATATCATCATATTCATATGCTTCACAAAGCTAATCTCAAGGAAAGAAAATGAAAAGGTAATACTCAACATGAATCCAACTCTTTCATTCATTATCTAAGAATTTACCATCACACGTTTAAAGATCCTTGTAAGCTAGTACAGATGGTAAAAAAAGGATAGCATAGCCACAACAAGGACTTGATCAGACAAGTTGGAGAAATGTTGGCTAATTAAAGATAGTCCATGTTGATGACATGGAAATTTCCCTATACCCAAAACAAAATTCCATGAATATAATATATTTGAACATTAAAGTCCCCAACTATATCATGGAATAATTCTTCTAAAGGAACATATCTATTTATAAATTCCTATGGTGATACTTCCCACGTGTTTTAGTGAAAAGATATGTGGAATTGCATTCTAGAGTTTGAAAGGTTTTCAATCACTAGCAATGTATGCCAATAGTCACACATGGAGTTTTGTTATGATTTGGAACCCTCGAAAGTAATAATTATACACCTACTGCTCATATTATCTTGGCCTCCTTCTAGTTAATTGACTTAAATGAAATTGGATATATAACCAATGTCTATGGTCCTCACTTGACTAGGAAAAAAATAAATTTCTTCAGAATCTAAAAGGTTTTGGACCCATTCTAGTATGATTTATGGTTAATATGTGGTGATTTCATTCTAATAAAATCAATGGAGAAACACTGAGAATGGATATTGTTATATGAAACCTATGGCTGTAGACAAAAGTATCTTCCCTAGACCTAGTGGCCTAGTATAGAACAATAGAAAGCAAATAATATAATGTTACTGTTAGAGAAATTGGAGAATGGAAATATGCTTACTTGGGATCCATCACAAGCTTCATTCTCCTTTGGGCCTATAAGCTCGAGTCGTAGCTCTGGTACCTATAATTAGAACCTCCACAAACACTCAACACAAGCCAAATATCTATGACCTTGTAGCATTGTCCAATCACTCTATTCAATGGATCAACATAGCATTGAAATATATGAATGTAAACATAACATAACAAATATAGGAAAACGTTATACTCTTTGTATTGATATGGAAGGGAGATATTTTACAACCAAAAGTGGAAATTGATCTTGTAGAGATCTCCCCAAGTTGACTTATCCTTTCTTGTCACAATGCACACCTCAAGGTCATCCTAATACATGGAAATGATAAATATCTTATCATCAAAGAAACAACACGACGGTATTATTAGTCTCTAAATTCCAGCCCTAATCTTGTAGATGGCTATATATTTATAGGAGAGTGTGGTAGTTTAGGAATTATTTCCATTTATGAATCTAGGCTTCAGATCCACTTAGAAGGGGAGGATGAGCTCAAGAGATAAGAGGTTAAATATCCAGGATCATATAGAATTCAAAGTTCTTATCCAAGGTAAAAGGTTGTAACAAATCATAGAACTTCTAGAAGAGGAAGCTTCGGGATTCGTTTTATTTTTCTTGAGCTTCTAGAATCAAGACAACCCAAACAAGGGACAACCTGTTGTTGATCAAAGAAGGTGGAGAAGGGAGAAACTTGCTGCTGAACATATGTCCCTAAACGGCTAGGGACCATTGGGACTTAAAAGCATTATAATGAGGCAGTCAAACTCAGAAACATAGGTATTTTGGAGAGTCATGCTTAGAGCTTTGTGTAGGTATAATGACAAGGTGTTCATGGATGTTGATTGATCTAGTTGGTAGGCCTATTTAGATGCAACAAAATGGCCTATAACAGATTGACCCTAACGAACAAAGTTAGAAATGACGAATGATGATTGAAGTGCTTTACCTTTTGACAAGTTTGAATCAAGAGAAACTCGTCAAATCATCATCTACTACAATATATTTTCATCATGATATATTTGTTGAGGGAAGCATACCCATAGTCAACGCATAAGATAACATTACATGTATAATGATGGCACTAATGACAAAGGGTTGATCAATGATTGAAGGACTATTCATATGATAATCACCATCATATGTTATGATCGTGTATTAATCCTCAAATCACATCCCGGATGGATGGACCTAGATCTGGGGTCTTCTATCTCATTCATTGAATCGTCTAACGTGCCAGTCTAACCATGTGAATAAGGAAGTTAGAGTCAGACATGGTAGACAACATATGATTACTGGCCAATGATGTAAGTTGTTAACAAATGTGAGAGAAACCATTGTTGATGTGAATGGCTCTTAAGGTAGAATAATGCAATCTTCATGGTGTGAATGAATGACTTGAAGTCGAGCACCACATAAAATTTTTTGGTTGAAGGCGAGTGACAAAAACCTTTCACCGGGAGTGAGGAAAATTTCCATTGATGTATACAAGTTCTAAGGTATTGAAGGTAGAGTCTGCAAGTCAACCTCCTGGATAATGAGCTGATGTCAACAAGAAGAGAACCATCACATGAGGGCCTTGATGCATCGCCCATAAACGACACGAAACTAGTATCATGATTTGAGACAAAATGATTTTAATATGGAATTGTTTTAGGAGGGAAAAACATGAATTTAGGATTAAACGTATCATAGTAGATATCAAGTGAATGACTTCTCCTAAACACATCAGTGAAAATGAATGAAATTGGCATCGTTGACCCAAAACCAAAAACAAAGGCTTTGAAAAGGTATGATGCACCAAAAGACAAGCATATTTTGCAACTGAACGGCCACAAAGATGAAGTGGAGGAGTTTCATGTTCAAGATCGGCTCACTACCATTAACAAGTAGAGTAATCCATTTTCCAATTTCCCTGCCATTTTTGTTCGGTACCTCTTTATTTTTAACAAGCTTGAGGAGGATAACATATGCATCATCTGTAAGTTCATCCTTTAGATGAATCCTTCTAAGTATGTATAATGAACCTTGAGAAGGAGTGGTTAGGCCTCATCATGTTTGACACTTACATTGATGTTTAATTTTTTTACAAGTCCAACGAAGTTCTAACTCTACTCCTTCTCATGTTTAGAGAGTTTGAAAAAGAAAACTCCAAAGGGTCCTTTTCCTCAATAGTCTCTTGAGTCCAAAGAGGTAGAAAACAATACTCAGGAGGACCTATTAGCCATGTTCGACTAAGGTATTACTTTTTGGTAAATAGTCTATGTTAATCCAGAAAAGGGTTAAACTTATAATGAGTAGATGTATTTTCATTTACTTTAATGAATTTGAAAATACAAGTGCTCGACAATATTTTCACGTTTAGGGATTATGAAAAGAGCTGAAAGAGAAATCCATGTTTTGTAATGAGTGGTATAAAAGGATAAATGTTGGTTCTCATTGTGAGGGAACTTTTTAAAACATGTAGAGGTCAAGTGGTTGGGTAATAAGACCACTCGTCATAGCGGTTCCTTAGGAAAGGGTAAGAAAAACAAGTGAATGTGTATGCTGGACAAGGAGATTGTGACAATTGAAAGAGAAAACTAAGGCTCGTATGATAGAAATAGGGAGATAAGAATGGAAATCATAGGAATAGGATGAGAATGGTTTCATTTTTTACACAAGATTGAAACATGGGGAACTATGCTTGAAATTGGTTTCATTTTTTGACAAGCTTGAAACATGATAAAAATTATGTTTGAGAGTGGTTTCATTTTTTACAGAAGTTTGAAATAGAGAAAAACTATGCTTGAAATAAGTTCGCACGCCCCCAATATAATGAATAAATTGTAGGCACATTCCCCTCAAGCTTCATTTAATTCACCTAAGCAGACTATTGTTTACTAATAGGTGGATGGAATGAAGGTTCATTTATGAGATCAGGTGAGAGACTCAACTGAGAATTTACAATATCTAATCAAGCGCTTGGCTTAGAAGGGGATTTTTTTCATTTTTTAACGAGATTGAAATAGGAAAAGAAATATGTTCATGAAAACTTATTTCATTTTTTAACGAGCTTGACACAAGAAATGGAACTTTTCCCCAAGAAGTTGTCTCATTTTTGAATGAGCTTCACACAAGAAAAAAAACTTTGTTTGAGGGACCTAGTCATCACCCTCAAAATCCCATAGTTTCCAAGAGGTTCTAATCATATGAGAGGACAATGCTCTAGAAGGTATCAAAGGATCCAATGGAAATATGAGGCTCCAATTCTCCCAATAAATAATGTACTACATAACTTACTAGATCATCATTAGATGCTAGTATGGAACAAGTTGCCACAAAATTAATCTGTGGTGGGGAAGATACCACTTACATATAAGGAACATTTAGGAATGCTATTTTATTAGGAGTCAAATTAGTACTAACAAACAAAAGTTAGTCAATGATGACGATCCTTCGTTCATGTGGGAAATGCTTCACATGAAAGAGTGAAGAGAGAAGAGCTCCCATGCCATAAAAATAGTCACACCCAAGGAGTAAAATAAAATCCAAAGATACTTGGACTACCTTCCCATTAATATAGACAATATTTTATCCCAAAGTAATAGGAAAATGAAGAAGGATCCCAAATAGTTGATTGGTTCCTCTGTTAAAATTCAAAATATTTTGGGTAATGGGCACAAGATGCGAGAACTCAAAGTTTGCCAAGTAGTTGAGGACAAAATATTAATAAACACCCATTCGTTTATCACTCTCTGAGGTATAGACATATTATAATTCTATACTATAATCTAGAAGGTCACATAAGGAGGAAGATGATATCTCTCCAATCGACTCCAAAAGAAGGAACTAACCATACTACTAGCAGGGGGTGTCATGGGATGGGAGAACTTCCCCCTTGTATTATGGGAGCAGGATAATTTTTCTGCTATGCTGCGGTAATGGGATAATTTCATCCTTGTGTTGTGGGAACAGGAGGATTGTCTCTCTCTTCCATTGAAATTGGAGGGTTCCCCCACATCTCATTAGAATATGAAGAAATGGAAGAATGTGAGAGGTATTCACTTTACTCTCTACGGGAAAGGTACGATCAACTAAAGTTGGAATCGAGTCAACCATTACCTCAACCAATGGTTGGTCGGTAACAGACTCATGGGATTCACATTCAGAGAGAGTGAGATTGATTGTATTTGGATTATGATCAATCACTTCATCATCTAGTGGAGGATTAGGGGAAAGATTTGGATAACTAGCCAGAAGTCAAGGTTGAGAAGCTGTAAGGTTTTCCAAAACTTTTGAGGATTCATCCAGAGAAGGAAGATGGTAAATAGGATGATTGTCTTCACATAACCTATAGGGAAACTTGACTTTACCATTTTTCCCATGGACCTTAATATCACTATATGAAGTTTTATCACCAACATGATCTCAAGAGGTTGATGACAAAGGCCGATCTGAGTCGGTTGTAACAACCTTAGTAAAAAATTCCATGTGATAAAGCTAATAAAGGAAAATATAATAACCAAGGTCATGGGGCACATAATCCAACCTGAATGTTGGGAAAAACATACAAGTGCAGGTATTCATTTGGTTTATTATGGCTAAGAAAATTGGCAAAGGAAATGGCAAAGGCTGGAAGGGCATGAGACATTAATTGGCATTTTATTTATGAAAACAATGGAATTTAGGAGAAAATTAAGGAAAATAATGGAAAATTGAAAAAAATAGAGGCCTCATTAATAGAATGTATTCTAAGGATGAGTTGGTACCTTTTGTTAGTTTAGTTCTGGAGCTCTCTCTATCTTCTCTCTCCCACACTCTTGCAAACTTAGAATATTCTTTTAGCACTCCACCATTGGACCGAGAAAGCAAAGGAAGGTCCAAGAAGTAAAAGATCGAGCAAGGAAGTGCAACATCTATTAGCTACATTGAGATTATTTTTAGGTATCGATTTTGATGTGTGATTTCCTTGCTAGTTTTGGGCATGCATGGTACATGCATCTATGTATTTTGTTCTCTTTCTATCATTGGCATGGGTTTTTTGAGGTGTGACAGTGTTCATCAACCCTACCTTTCGATTTACGGATAAACATGATGTGATGGGTTGTCTTGTATTTGGTTTATCTAGATTAACATATGGTCTCAAATCTGAGTGAGGTGGTCTCTGAAAGAAAGAACACAATGCCTATGAATCCCTTAGCCAAACTATGATTGTGGAAGGAAAATTTTTGTGTGCCTTGGTGGGCCTAAGAATCATCGAGCATTGTATGATGGGATATACAGTAAAGAATAGATGTTTGTTCTCTTGATGAGGCCTATCAATCCTTGACTAGTGAATAACGGGATATAAGGTAAAGCCTAGAGGATGGATTCATGATTAGTCCTATGAATTCTCGACTATTGTATGGTGGGATATACAATAAAGCTTAAATACTATGGGACAAGAGAATTCCTCATGGTGTAGGTGGAGAAATTGCGTGGCATCCATGCTTGTTTAGGGCCTAGTGATTCGATGGGGATTGTGACAAAGCCTGAGGAAACCTGACTTGGTTTGGTTTTGATTCCCACATTCCTACTTGGAATATGGCATGGGGGTGATTGGCTAAATGTACTAGATTATATGTGGTTTTTATGGTTGTTATATGCATGTTATTTCTATTGGTTATATGATGGTTATGAGTATGTTTTATGACATACTTGGTGTATGGCTCTCATCATGTTTTAATTTTCAAATGAATGTACAACGAATATATGACCTAATAGATGATAATGCAACTATTTTGATAAGGCAACAATGCTTCTTTAAGAATCATAGATAAGTTTGTGACCCCCATACTCAGATATGTTGTTATGACCTATAGAATGCATTTTTGTGACATGTTTGAGGAAATGTCTATCACGGCTAGTAGGGATCTAGTCAAGTCATTGATCAAATATTTGCATTAGTAATGTTGTCTCAATGTTCTTCATCATTTTTGAAGTTTTCATGAAGTCATAGGAAGTGGCCTGAGTCTTGGCCTTGAAAAATTGGTAGAGAAGTAGGGGTCACTGGCTCAGAAGTAGTTGAAAATTTCCCCAATCTCATGGATGCCTTGCTATGGGAGTGAATGGAGAGTCCCAGTCGCATGCATGAGTTTTCATGGAAGTGACTGAGGTTCTAGGGTAGTGAAATGTCCACTTGTCTCAAGGGATGGTCACCTGGAAGGCTTGGGTGGCTCTTGAGGATTATATAGCATGTGTGTAAGGTCAGTTTCATTTTATTTGTCGGTTCCACTTCCCTAACTATACTTGGGGATTTTAATCACATCATAGTAGAATATAGTCACATATTTACCCTAGTGCACGTTAGATTGGGTGAATGTTGGAGGAGGGTGTTACAAAGTGGTATTAGAGCATGGTTGATCCCTTGGACTAGATTGGTAGTGTGTTGGTCATGTATTCATGTTGGTTGCATATATTTTTTCTCTATGCTTGTGATCTATGTCAATGTTGTGTATTCATGGCATTGGTCATGGTTGTAATTGTGTCACCATGTCAAAGTTGATGGTCTTGATGTTGGATGAGTTTATCATGAGTATATGTCACTTATGAATTGGTTATGCATGTCATGTTTGTATGTAATGTGTATGAATGTGTGTCATACATATGTTGATTATGCACACATTGACATCATGATAGTTGTTGTACATGAGGTCATGGTATGTGGTCGATATGGTCATGCATTGGTAATTGTGGAAATGATGTTTATGTATTATTATGATTATGATTATACATGTATCGTGCTAATATGTTTTCTCTTGCAGACAAGTTATCCTCACCAGAACTATACTAAGGTATGTTGATTATATTATGTTCTAGTTTAGCTAAGATTGTATAGTTACACGAAGAATATAAAATATGACTAGGAATATCATAGACTATAGTTCATCAGACTTTCCCTACGGATTAGATGAGAAGCGTGGTGTTGGGAACTCGTTTTACATAGTATACACATTGAGGAGATTGAAGGCATAAATAAGAAGTTGCAAAGTCGATAATGATAGAATCGGGTAGGCATAGAAGAAACAGACATAATGCAATACAGTAATCCTCGATATATTGTTAGAATTGCAAAGGTAGGGGCCACTCCGGATCAGATGTGAGTAGGAAGATAGGAATAATGGGGCATATGGAAGTATATCTCATAGTGGACATAGGTCAGATAGAGATGATAAGATTAGATATGGCATGTCCTTATATACTCCAGATAGAAGAGGTGATGGACACAAGTTATATTCTTGTTGTAGTTCTAACAAGCACTATGATCGTCATTGTTATCATCCTTATAGAAGGAGTGATAGGGGTATTTTCTTGATGAGTTTAAGAAAGAAAAGCCACCTACCTTTGATGCAGATTTGAGGAATCCGGAAGATTTAAAACCATGGTTACTCGGGATGAATAAGTTCTTTGAGTTGCATGAGTACACAGAGAACATGAAGGCTAGAATAGATATCTTTAGCCTCAAAGGAAAAGCAGATATCTTGTGGGAAGATGTGAATGAGGATAGAGATATTAGGACAAAGGAGTTGAGTTGGCATTAATTCAAGAGACTTTTAAGGTAGAAGTAATTTTTATATAGGTACTACAATAACAACTAAGGAATTCTATGAGATAAATATGGAATTGATGACAGATGAGGAATACACGAGTAAGTTCTTCGAGTTATTGAGGAATTTAACGTATCTTAAGGATGAGAAGGAAAAATTTCAGATATTTTTTAGTGGATTTCCATTAGCATTTAGAGATTCGATTATCTAAGATGAGCCTCGGTCACTTGAATAAGTCATTGGTAACTTCAAACATTGTTATCAACAATAAAAGAGTAGGAAATAATCTTAGCAAAGATGGAAAGGAAAAGAAAAATGTGAAGTTAAATGGATGATGAAGAAAACAAGGCCACAAGATGAAGATGAGAAAGAAAATGTTGCACCAAATAAGGAGTTCAACATGGTTAGACAGGTACATGGGTCAGATACTGGAGGGCGATAGAAGAAGAGTGATGGTACAAGACTGTTAGAGTGTTGGCCTTATATTTACAGTGCACAGGAAGCATCGACAGTTTGGGATGTTGGATAGAGCATTCCACAGATTTATGTAGTGTTGGATAATAAGTAGGAAGATCACCAATTAAATGTTATCAAGATGGAAGGTAAGATTTATGATCAAGTTGCTTCCACTTTGATTAAACCTAGATCTAATTATAGTTATGTTAGTCAGACTTGGTGGATAAGTGTACTTTGAATAAATAAGGGCATGTAGAATCATGGTTATGAAGTTGGCTACAGGTGCAAATAAGAGTGTGTATCACTCGGTAATAGCTTGTTCATTCTAGCTGAATGTTATGCCTAGCTTAGAACATTCAAATGTATTGTTGTTGGGATCATATAGTATGATTTTAGATATTATCTGGTTCTATTTTCATAGGAGGAAAGTGATTGTTACGACAAGGAAATTGAGTGTTTGGATGACAATGGAGAATAAACCATATTACAGAGTAAGAAGATAGAAACATCAGTTAGAATGGTGACAACGATGCAGGTAAAGCATAGTTACAGAAAAGTGTGTGCGTTATTTGTAGTGCATATTTCTAGAAATAAAGATAAGGATGTTGAGGAACTGGAGGTATCCAACAAGTACTCGATCTTGCAACAATTTTAGGATGTATTTCCTGCAATGATTTCATAGTTTCCTCCACATAGATAAGTGGAATTTTCCATTGAGTTCATACCCAGGTTAGCACCAGCATCAAAGGCACCATATAGGATGAGCACTCTAGTATTAGTAGATTTGAAGTTGCAATTAATGGAAATTCTTGACAAGGGATACATTAGGCCAAGTGTATCCCCTTAGGGTGCACCAATATTAATTTTGAAGAAGAAGGATGGTACTTTAGGCTATGCATTTATGACATGAAGTTGAACGAGGTGACCATCAAGAACACGAATCTATTTTTGAGGATTGATGATTTTTTGATCCATTGAAGCAAACAATAGTGTTCTCAAATATCGATATGAGATCCAGATATCATGAGGTACACATTAAGGAAGAGGAAATTTACAAGACAAATTTCCAAAATAGGTATGAGCATTATGATTTTTTTGTAGTTCCATTAGATTTGACTAATGCTCCATCTATGTTAATTTGATTGATGAATAGTGTGTTTCATTCTTTGTTGGACAAGTTTGTTGTTATATTCATTGATGACATATTGTAATACTCTAAGAATAAGGAAGAACATGTTAAGAACTTAGTATAAATGTTGAGATTATTGAGAGAGTATTAGTTTTATGCCAAGTTAAGAAAATGCAGTTTCTTTGAAACAAAGGTACATTACTTCGGACACGTTGTTTCCAAGGGAGACATAGCAATGGATCCTTAGAAAATAAGAGCTATCATGGAGTGGGAAGCTCCTAGAAATGTGGATGAGGTATTAGGGTTAGCGGGTTATTATAGGAGGTTCATAATGAAGTTATATTGCATTGCATATCCTATTACATCACTGCAGAGACAAGGTAAGAAATTTGATTGGATAGAGCAATGTGCAGATAGTTTCAAATAGTGAAGAAGTTGTTGATGAAGGCTCGAGTGTTAAATATTACAGATACAGATAAAATTTTTGTGGTATCTACAAATGATTACAAAAGAGGACATGGTGGAGATCTTATGCAAAAAGGACAGGTAGTAGGCTATGAGTCATGGAAACCTAATGAGCACTAATAGAATTACTTGACACATGATCTTGAGTTAGAAACAATTGTTGTGTAGCGGAGGCCCCGTGTAATGTTTTTGGGGATCAAAGCCCACAATTTTGGGTAATAGTATGGTAAAGGCTCCGTGAGGTGTGCAGAGCATGAATTGTAAGGAGTAAAGTCAAAGGGTTGTCCGCTCTAAAATAATGTAGAAAATAAAAAGTGAGTCGAGCTGCCCATGGTCCGTGGACCATGGGAATGTATAAATAGAGCAAGGCTATAAGGATACAAGTCAGTTTTTGTTTTTATCTTGAATGTTATGGGTTTATGAAGGCAATATTCTCTTTGCGTCTATAAGTCCAAGTCAAGGGTGTTGGTAGTGATGAGCCCCAAAAATGGATAATTATTTGGGCTCATTCAACCTCCTAATTCGACTTAATCCACAGTTCTCATTAGTTTATTGCGTTTTTTTATTATATTTATGCTAATAGAGTGAATTGTGTTAGTCATTATGCCAACAAGTCTAATGTGTGCTTTGTGTAGCCTTTTTGGTCAATTTGGAGACACAATTGAAGGTTTTAATGAGCACTTGGCAGCCAAATTCGTGGGAGAACAAGTGAGAGGATTTGTAGGAAGGTGTCCCCTTCATTTAAGGGCCCTTACCTCGAATTGTCCACCATCAGCTCGGAGTTCAAGGGCCACCAAATAAATTTGCACAAGGGCAGCCAAGCAAGTAAAGTAGGATTGTTGTTAACTACAAGTTTTGGGCAGCCGAGTCCCTAAAGTTTAGGAGGACTGTTGGGGTCCTCAATTTGTATAAATAAGAGGGCTTAGGGCCTCATTTTGGTTAGCCATTTGATAGCCAGTAGATAGCTCGTAGTTAGTCATTTTGGTTAGCCAATATTTAGTCATTTTGTAATTCCATTTTTAGGCAATGGATTAGCTTTGCTTTCAGCACATTTTCAAGTTCTCCTTGTGGACAGTTTTTGGAATGTAACATTTCCTTTGTTTACTTTCGTGTGTCTTTGGTGCATTCCTAAAATAAAATCTGCTATTTAGATCTAAATCTGGTTTTGTTATTTAGGTTGTCTTTGATGA
>APFE030645865.1:10402-35122 GCA_000404065.3 Pinus taeda
GATAATAATTCTCTACTAGCCCTTTGAATTCCTTCAAAATAAAATTTCAAACCAATCTTAAGCAAAAATTTAAAAGAATCTACACACCTTTTTTTTCTTTGTAGGAGCTCGATATTGCCTCTGATGTATCTCTATACTTTCAGAATATCTAGTTCTGAAATTGCGACCTGTGGTAGCCCTCTGTGTCCTCTTTCGAATTCCACCAGTCTGATCCAAATTGGATTCTCCAAGGAAGAGTTATGTGGAATCTCCCACAGTGACTTGATTATAGACTAGTTCAGTAGAGCGAACTTGTACGACGTGCCACGAGTCACTGTTTCGACCTTTAGCTCTGAACAATATATAGAAGAAACTACAGTCCGTCCTATTTCTGTACCTTCTGACGAAATTTCAATCTAATGCTCAGAGAAAAAGTTATGACGATTTTCCCCAGGTCACCTGTTTGGAATGTAATTCAGGAGTCTGCAAAAGGACCGACTTCCTCAAATCATATCTCCTAAAATGTAGTGCAAAAAGCTCTAAAATTCAGACCCGAGATTTAGCGCGATGTCTTCTCAAATGGGTTTTTTTTTGCAACTTTTGAAACATCGCAAAAAAACAGTTATAGCGAAAATGCCACGATGACCTGTTTGGAGCAGTGAAACCCTATAATCCAAAGCTCTGATACCAAATGTTATGAAAGCAACTCAAGAAAAGATAGATCAACGCCTTAGAATTCAACCTCTTCGAGGGGGGAAACCTCCGTTACATTACATAAATGAACAATTCTTGGATGATTCAAACGACAAAACCTCCTTTCTATATATAGGAGTCTAAGGAGTCACAATATAACCCAACCGACCTAACAATAATAATATAAAGCCACAAAATAACAATAGAGGGATTCTATGGGGCACAGTAATAACAATATGGGGACAATAGGGGCACAAAAATATTAATAAGGGGTATAACTACAATTGTAATGGGGTAATCACTAGTATTATAGTGACCCAACACACTCTCTTCCTTTTCATAAATTAAATTTGAACAAGAAGAGTAATTAAATGGATTTTGATGAGAAGTCTCAGCACTTTTGAAAAGGTAGTCATTAAATGTATCTTTAATCTGATCAAAACTATTTGAAAATTCATCATTTGTTAAATTTATGGCAGCCCTTCCCTTTCTAAAATAACATTTATAGAAAGAGGGATTTCTGAATGATTAGAAAAAGAATTACCATCAGTAAAATGATCATAATAGAGGGAAAAATGATTGTTCGAACATATGAATCTAAAAAATTCTTTGCCTATAAATTCTTCCTTATTTTCCATATTGCAGATTTTAGTTCCTTGATAATGTATTTGACTGACCATGTTGTCTTGAAAACTAATGCTTGGTTGCCCCAAACTTTGTAGTTGAATATTATCTACAACATGAGAAAACTTAGAATTATTTCTGCAGAAAGCACATTGTTGAATTTTTCAATTTGAATTAATGTTCATTGGTTTCTTGTTTGTTATAAACAACAAATTTAGTAACATCTTTTTTCTCAATCCAACATGATTTAAAGCATTTTTGGGATTAATATTAATTCTATTGGTTGTGATTATGTCTTCCTGAGATGGCCCATTAGCAATTTCATTTTCTACTTGATGAGAATAGACCATGCTATTAATAATAATGGTTCTTCAACAACGAAAAATGTGTTAAGAAAAATAAGGTATTTGGGTTCATTGCTTTCATGTAGAATACAAGGAAGAGAAAGTATATGTTGATACCATTCCATTAACTTGATATCTGAGGGTCTATCTTTAGATTTAGACTTTAGACAAATTAATTTGAATCTAATTGTAAAATCTATTGTAGATTTATGATCAAATTTGTGAAAGTTTTTAGGTTCAATGCAAATCTATTTGTAGTCATAGCCTTTGAATGCGTGAAGGACCTTTGCTAAAAATTTGTGCCAACTATTAATAGGGGAAACTGATAACTATTCGCACCATCTTTTGGCTTTTCCTGTGAAAGTTAGAGTAAAAATTATGCATAAATCACGTCTTGTATTTGTTAATAGTGCCATCCACAATATGCTTAATCTTGGACTCCCATTTGGAGGTTGCCAATGACTTCCTTTCAGGTCTAGGTACAATTTCCCATATGTCACTTTTCATAATCGATTGGTATTCTTCCAACATTGCATCCTTCGAAACTTGTTGCCTACTTGCTTCTTCATAGGTGGAAGGTTCATAATCAATGCGATTAGTCTTCAATGCTACATATCCATAATACCTCTTTGGTCTCTTGCTATTCCTGAAGGTTCCACGTAGTGCTGCATTTCCTTCTTCTTCCTGCAAATTAGATCTAAGCCAAGCTAGTCTCTTCCTGATTTCAGGAACAACAACTGGATCCATTGGTTCGCTAGTCCCTTCTGGGTCTTTTTGGTGATCTATAGGATCTTATGAAGAATTGGATGGACTTGAACCTTCTTCCCTAGGAGTTTCATGTTCTTCATCATCATTAGAGTCCAATAGGTAACAATTTCATCAACGGTCATGTCCCTGCTAACTTCAACCTGTCTTTGTCTAGAAACATAGATTCTATAGGCCTTTGATAAATCATTTTGTCCAATGAATATTCCATTATTGCTTGAAGGATCTAGATTCCTTTTCTTATATTTGGGTGCACAAATATAGATAGGACAACTAAATATTCCCAAATGTCCAACCTATGGTCTTTATTCAGTGAATGCTTCTTTAGGAGTATTGTCTTCTAAAATTTGACGAGGACTTCTATTTTGAATATAGACTACTATCATTGATGCTTCGCTCCATAAAAGCATAAGAAAGTGTTGATGATGCATCATTTCCTTAACAAATTATTCAATGGTTATGTTCTTTCTTTTAGCAACTTCATTTTGTTGTGTATTGTAAGGGACTATCAACTCCCTCTTAATCCTAGCTTCTTTACAAAAGGAAATGAGTTCCTTAGAAGTGTATTCTCATCCATTATCTAATCTCAAAATATTTATTTTATTTCCTTTTAAGTTTTCCACTTTAGCCTTAAATTCTTGAAACTTGTTGAAGACTTAATCCTTTGTCTTCACAAAGTAAATCCATGTCTTGTGAGTGAAGTCATCAATAAAGGTTACATAGTACAAAGAGCCTCCAAGATATTTCACTGGCATTGGACCACATACATCGGAGTGAACTAGATCCAAGATTTCCTTGTAGCTAATTTCACTGCTTGGAAAAGGATTTTTGAAATTTTTCCCAAGTGCACAACCTTCACATACTCCTCCATGCTCCATCTGTAGTTCTGGAACACCTGAAACCATTTCATTTAAAGTTGGAAAATATTTATAGTGAAGGTGAGCATATCTTCTATGCCACAAGTCATATGGATTTATGTCATTATGCACTGCTTGAGTGGGTTGTTTCAAGAGTCTATCCAAGCTTCCTTCACAAACTCTAATTACTCTAGCAGATTCTATACTTGAGCCCTTGGGCCATACATAGAATTTCCATCAAACTCTATCTCCTTTGTCTTCTAGACATGAAAATTCCTTTTCAAACGTGACACATATAGTATGTTGCTAATATGAAAGTTTTCACCTAATTACATCTTAATGGATGTTTTCCCAATGCCTTTGACTGCATAACTGGTGTTATCTCCAAGCTCTACCTTTTGAGATAGTCTCCTTTACAATATATAGCAATATGTTCATGATCTCCTATCACGTGTCTTGAGGCACCACTAGCTATTAGCCACAAATCATCACTATTTGGAATAGAACCCGTAAGAGAAGAAAAATAGAAGAATTCTTTGTCACCTAAATCTTCAATCTTAGGTTTATTTGGAAGTTCATCAATGTTTTCTGTGGTAGCATGATTCTTTCCCTTTATCTTTCTATCATTTGATCCTTCAGTACATTGGTTTTTAAATTGACCATATTTTTGACAAAAATAACATTGAAATTTCGATATATCTTTCTTTCCTTGAGGATCAGGTCTTCTACCTTCAGGTCTTATTCTTTCATTTCTTCCTTGGAAACCATACTTCTTTCTTCCTTTAGCCTTCTTGGATTATGCCACAAAAATCTTGAGAGTCATCCTATTCAAATTTTTGGATCCTTCCTTTTGATATAAGCATAGATTATTCTTGAGTACATGAGATCCATAGTTATTCAAAACTTGAAATCTCCTTCCTACCTTAGATACTAGATACAAATGAATCCAATGGGTTAGGAAAACCATTAATTATTGTAGTTACAAGTTCTTTATCGGAAATGATTACATCAATTGCTTGAAGGTGATATCTTAGTTGAGAGATCCTCATGAAATATGAAGCTATAATATCATTTCTTAACATATTAACACCATAAAGATGATTATTCAGACTCATTGCTTGAATAATGTTTTTGATAGTGCATAATCCAACTAGGGAATCATACATCTTCTTTGAAGTATCAAGATTCATGACATACATAATCAAATGATCTCTAATAGAGTCTATAATAATACTTCTGGCTGTGATTCCTTCCTTCTCATATTTATATTTTCCTTCATCATCTGATGGTTTAGTAACATTGACCTTCACAATATCCAAGACATCATTCTTTGCAAGGATGAGATCAATCCTTGTTTTCCAAGCCCTAAAATTGTAGCTCCTTCCAACTTATTTTTTGACTTCATAAGGAACCTATAGTCATAGATAAGCAATAAATTTATAAATGTAAGTTTCTTCATTGTTCTTTCCTTTACAAAATCCCTTCAAGAGTGATCTCAATGTTCTTTTCCTTCTCCAAATATGTGATACCATGTTTATTTTTCAAGTGAAATAAATATAAGCACTAATTTTTGAAATAATGATAATTACTTCTAATGTTGTAGTTGTTGTTTTAGCATTTCCAATTTTTCATTAAGCAATTAAACTTCAGAATTTCAACCATAAATGCATAAATACAATATATCGCAATTCACAATAACAACATAATATTTACCCCAAGAAAACCACTTGGGGAAAACCCATCACCTTTTCCTTAGAGAAATTCTTCAGCTCAACAAGAGATACACCTAATATTGCTAATCAACTATGATGGCCAAATTGACCAACATTATTATGGTAAAACCTATTTAAAAAACCATCTTTTCAATTCAATCTTTGTCCAACAAACTCAACCCTATTTGATCTACCTAGGCCGAAATTTGGCCTCCAGAATCTACCTCGAAACTTAACCCTGTTGCCTAGAATATTCTGCCAAGAATTTCTAGCATGCTCCCATAAACTATTTCCCATAAGTTTGACTTGATTCCCAAAATATTCCCAAAAAGTCACTTGTGTGAAGTAGATAGAGATAAATATTCTTGAGACAAATTTTTCCTTCTTGTCCTTCTTCATCCTTCTTCTTCTTTGCTTAGATGCCCATAATATGTCTTCTTGTGTGTGAGATAAACTGGTGCCTTTTGGAGGAGGTCGGGTGTTCTATATATGGTATTCTAACTATCCAAATGGGTGTCCCTTCTTTTGGGTCAAATTAACTTGAATAAGGGATGACTTGATAAGTTTGAAGCCAAAAATTCAAAACTCAAATTTCAAAATTTTCTCTTTTGATACTGACATGAAGAAAATGCCTTACATTAATATTTTCAAGGGCAAATCAATAAAAATGACATGAAGAAAATGTCTTACATTTTCATTAAATATTTCAAGGGTAAAACACTGATTATGAAGACTGACCATAGCTACAAAATTCAACACTCTAAATTATGATCAATTGGACTAGTCGCTGGTACCCTCTAGTACTTATAGCCTAAAATTCAGTTACATAACTCTAGCACAACAAGTTGTTTCTCCCCCTCCCCAGTGGGAAAAACATATATGGAAACTAGAAAGTGAACCCAAGTCCAAATTATTTATGTGGCTTCTTTTAAGGAATAAGTCTCTCACTTGGGAAGTCTTTCAAAGACGATCTTTCGGTGGGCTTAGTACATGTCCCCTAAGCATAAAAGATGGAAAATATATGGCTCACAACTTCGTCCATTGCCCCTTTACAAGAAACATTTATTCAGAAATAAAAAGCAGTAGAGCATGATATTCTATGGGATGGTTCCTTGGTAGAGGAGTGCCTTAAGATTTGGCTATACAAAAAATATAGGGAAAACCTGCGACCTCTCCCACTCAAGGTCTGCTGGGGTGTGTGGTTTGAGAGAAATGGAGCCATTTTTTAATATTAAGGGAAATATTATATAAGGGTATCTATTCTAGTTTATCTCTTCCAAAATTCCTTGGAAAAGCCTCTCATCGATCATGGATAAAGATGTCAAGCCCCTTAAATCATCCCCAAGGAAAAAAAATGGGCTTTCTTTGATGGTGGTTTTCTACATTCCCCTGTAGTGGAAGGTACGATGGGATACATCTAGCTATCAAAATCACATATCTTCACCTTCTCTCGCAATATTGGGCTAGCTAAAAACAACGTGGAACTATTTGCATTGAAATTAATTTTTAAGCTGATAAAATACATTAAAATCATTAAGTTGAATGTTTTTGGGAACGCTTTAACTGTTAAGAATTTGTTGAATTGGAAAACAAGGATAAAAAATCATATTCTTCTCCATCTCTTTCAAAATATTACTAATCAAGTCCATTCTTTCATTCATATCTCCTTTGTTTTTATATATAGAAAATATAACCAAAATGTAGATGAACTTTCAAAAAGAGGATTGGAGATGGATAAATGTCAGTGGGAAACCAAGGAAGATAAGGAAGGAATTCTCAACCTTCCCCACCTATGCCATGGGGATGATTTTTTTTTTTTGATCCTTTTGGCGGAAATGAGACACTTGTTTTTCCTTATGTTTCATTTTTCTAAAATAGATATGGACTGTATATTTGGGATCTTCGCTCTTTATGGAAGACTGGTTCCTTCTGCAAACACACATTTTTGACAAAAATATATGTATTTTATTCTAAAAAATTTAATGCATTATTGTATGCTCATATGATCCATCTCGACAGACATCCTATTGAACTTCCTACTCGAGTATATGCTCGGGTAAATACGGCTCCATAATATTTGATACAATCTTTTTGGGGCAGTCTTGTTAAAAGTACCAATTCATAAATTTTTGGTACTCTATTTATATGGATATGTAATTATCACACTGGTTGACCGTCTTAGGCACTTTTTCCTTTGGAATGCTTGAAACATCTATACACATGTATTTATTTGGCTATAAATGATAGTTTTTTCCTTGGATATAGATATATATATATATAATATATATATATATATATATATATATAATATATATATATATATCTCACCTTTATTTATGTAATATACACATAACTAACATAGAAATATGTTACTTAACATGGCCATTGAAACAATACCTCTCCCTCTCTCTCTCTCTATATATATACACACACATAGACACACACACACACAACATAGATCCATCTTAACATTAGATCTATGAAGCCCCGAGAGAGATCAAATTTCTTGAGGTACAAACCTTTCTTCAAGTTTTGCATTCTAGAAGAGGTTTGTACATTAAGAGATTTGATGATAGATTAGGGGTTAATATGGTAGAGGAACATTGAAACCATATAATAAATTTTTGTTAGGATTAGAGTTTATGCAAATTACTAGAATATTTGGTCACAAAATCTAGTTGGTGACTGTGTTCCAAGAATTGGATATAAATTTATCATTCAGGATGGATGAGAGGAACATCAAGTCCAATGGTGGAAACAATGTGGAAAATCAAGTGCCATTCAAAATATAAAAACCTTTATGTGGACAATTTTAAACAACATGGTTCCCAATTAGGATATTTTGCAAAAAAAGGAACTTTGCGGGTCTTAGTTGGTGCATAAAAGAATGAATATACTCATGACTTGTCCATTCACTAAGTAGGTTTGGATGAAATAGAAAGCATGTTTGGTATAAAAAATGTTTGAGTAGTGGATGAAATTGAAGAAGCTTTTAGGACTTGGTATACTAAAATAGAAACAAAATGGTAAATAGCTACACATTTGAAGTTGTTCAAGGATAAGAAAGTTTTGCCTTTGAAATGTAATGTTTAAACAATAAACACATTATATGTTTTCTGTCAAGATCAAGAAAAAAAATCCATTTTTCTACAAAAAATGAAATGAATAGTGATGTTCCATGGGCTTACTTCGATGATGCTACACAAGGGACTCCTATGGGTGGTGTAGGATGAATTAATTATTTCTCCATAAATCACATCTTCTATTTCAAATTAGGAATTGGTTAACAAACAAATAATTATTGTAAGCTACTAACACTTAATCTAGTTTTGATATTGGCATAGGAATATGGAATATCGTACATCCAAAATTCTGATGACATGCTCCTAGTTATATAGTGGACTAGGAAGGAATTAGTATTGAGGAATTTTAGTCACAAACTTTGTTTTATGATGTATAGTCTTTATAGGTAGATTTATCACATATATAAGGACAAGAATATGCTTACCAATGGCTTATTCCAAGCTAAAATACCTAGAATGGATAAAGGTACCTAGCATATTACATAAAGTAGAGATAGACATATATCTAATTTCAAATAGGATCCTTGGGTTTAACTACAAGATATTTCACTTTAATTTTTTGATGTTTTAATATATACTCCATATGAGGAATACATGTGTTCCCATATTCAAGGGTTAATTCATTTTCCAACAACATGGCTCAAAGTCATTACATCGTTGCTCATCATGTCATGTGCTGAAACTAAACCTTGGTGGGGAGGATCCTAATCATTCCTCCCAACTACCTGAGATAAAACCAATTGACACCTAAATGAGATATTATTATTAAGCCTCATTTAAGATCCATATCCTCTATGTTCTAATACCCCTAACTAAACAAAATCATACACATTACTATCAAAGAATAATATTACGAATTAATTAATTATTTGATAAAATAAGCAGAAAAGCACTTAAAAACTTTACAAACTGTCATGAACATAAAATATAATAGTGGTTGTACTCCTCACCTAATCAATTTTACTAGGTTGGAAATAGCTCATGACGTGTTCATAATCAATAAATTCATGATTCGTTCCACCTTTAGTTGGACAAAGGGTCGTAGGTTGTTTCAAAAAAGCATCTAAAGTGATGAAGTAGAAATATTAGAATTCAACATTTTCTTCTTTATTTTATTTTCAATTTTACTAAGAGAGACATAATACACTTCATATTGAATTATTAAGAAAATATATTTGTTCTTGATTGTAACAACCCCAGGTTAAAATTGCATGTAATAAAGTTAATAAAGGAAAAATAAGACAAGGTCATGGGGCACATATTCCAAGCTGAATGTTGGGAAAAACATCCTAGTGTGTGTTTATTTGGTTTATTATGGATAAGGAAATTGGCAAAGGTTTTGGAAAGGCAAAGAGACATTAGTTGGTCTTTTATTTATATAGGTTTTAAACCTGTACTGAAATTACCTGCATACAAATTTTAAAAACAAAAAATAAGCAATGGAGAGAACATAAAACATTAAACAAATATACATAAACATTTTCCATTGGATCCCAAAACCAGGTCTGCCAGATTTATTTTTCATTATGTTCCTTTCAATGTTACAATACATATATATACATGTCGAAGTATTCATAAACCCCAATCCATTAACCCTAGATTAGAACATAACCATAATTCCCTTGACTGGATCTACAAAATACCATGGGAAAAAAACCATCATGCCCAAAACCCCGTATAGGGGGTGCATGCAACTAATCATGGAAAGAATACAACACACACCAAACATTATCCCACATGTCGTTTTCTTTTCCACACAGGGGGTCACACGAGAGCTTAATCATTGGTCTAGCCCTACAACACCCATTGTTTCTCCACACTAAGAAGCTTCTCAGTGCTCATGGACTTTGTCAGTGTATCTGCAACATTCTTCCAAGTGTCCACCTTTACTAGCAACACATTTTTTTCCTCAACCATCCCTCACAAAGTGATACTGAACATCAATGTGATTTGTCTTTGAATGATAATCAAGGTTCTTTTCTAATAAAAATGCACTTTGGCTATCATAGTTTATCCTTATAGCTCGTTGTACTCACCCCATACTTCAACACAATCTCCGCAACCACACTGCTTCCTTGCTTATAGGAGTGGCTGCAATGTATTATGCCTTCGTAGTTGTAAGTGCCACTACATACTATCTCTCTCTCATCCAACGAACTACCCCTCCAAATAGGTTAAACACATACCCACTT
The DNA here is from genome assembly GCA_000404065.3 of Pinus taeda. Lineage (NCBI taxonomy): Eukaryota > Viridiplantae > Streptophyta > Pinopsida > Pinales > Pinaceae > Pinus > Pinus taeda. The sequence continues at coordinate 20,652 of APFE030645865.1, forward strand.
GTAGATATTCTTGATCCAGATCTCCAACCTAGTCTGCATCAACAAAGCCACGAATGTCAAAAACTCTATCCAATCCTGGTCTTCCTTGGTACCACATACCATAATTACTAGTTCCATGAAAATACCTAAAAACCCACTTCAATGCTGTCCAATGTTCCTTCCCTGGTTTTGACATAAAACTACTCAATACTCCCACCACATGTGCACTATCTGGTCTAGTACAGACCATTGCATACATCAGGATACCAACTGCACTTGCGTATGGAACACAATATATGTGCTTTTCCTCTTCTTGTGTCTTGGGACACTGTTCAACATATAAATTTACACCTACAATAATAGGAACCTTGACCAGTTTACTCTCCTGCATATTAAACCTCTGCAGTATTGTCTCGACATACTTCCTCTAGTTTAACCAAAGCTTCCTCTTTTCCTGATCTCGTTTAATTTCCATGCCAAAAATATAGTTTGCGGAACCAAGATCTTTCATGTTGAATTTGGAGGAAAATTGGGTCTTCAAATCTTGGATAATTTCTTTATCATTTCCAATCAACAACATATCATCCACACACAAGACCAAATAAATAACACGGTCACCAATTAATTTAAAATACACACAATGATCTGCTTTAATTCTAGTGAAGTTAAGTCCTCTTATAAAAGTATCAAATTTATGATACCATATCCTTGGTGACTATTTTATTTATCTGGGCTTGTATGTGGATGATAGGTTGCTATTTGGAAATGACAAAGAAATTATCTAGGATTTGGAGACCCAATTATTGTCCAAATTAAACACGAAAAATCTTGGTGTTGCAAACTATATTTTGGGCATGTAAATTAAACGAGATCGGGTAAAGAGGAAGATATAGTTAAAATAGAGGAATTATGTTGAGACAATATTGCATAGGTTTAATATGCAGGATAATAAACTGATGAAGGTTTCTATTCCTGTAGGTGTAAATTTATTTGCTGAACAGTGTCCCAAGACACAAGAAGAGGAAGAGGACATGTCCCATGTTCCATGCGCAAGTGCAGTGGGTAGCCTAATGTATGCAATGGTCTTTACTAGACCAAACATTGCACAAGCAGTGGGAGTATTGAGTAGGTTTATGTCAAAACCAGGGAAGGAGCATTGGACAACATTGAAACAGGTTTTCAAGTATTTGCGTGGCACTAGTGATTATGGTCTATGCTACCAAGGAAGACCAATATTGTACAAAGTTTTAAACATCCATGGATTTGTTGATACACACTGGGTTGGAGATTTGGATCAAAAAAGATCTACAAGTGGGTATGTGTTTAACCTATTTGTAGGTGCAGTTAGTTGGATAAGCAAGAGACATTTTGTAGTGGTGCTTTCAACTACAAAGGCAGAATACATGGCAGCCACTCATGTAAGCAAGGAATCAATGTGGTTGTAGAGATTGTGTTCAAGTATGGGGTTAGTACAACGAGCTATAAGCATAGACTGTGATAGCCAAAGTTCAATTTTCTTGGTAAAGAACCCTGCTTATCATTCAAAGATGTAGGTTTTAACACATATTGAGACTTTTTAACCAGCATACTAGTTCTTTCTTTCCCTTCATCGCAAATCCTTCAGGTTGCTTCATGTAGATCCCTTCTTCCAGATCCCCGTGAAGAAATTTTGTTTTCACATCCATCTATTCTACCTTAAAATTAAAAGAAACAACAACATATAAAAGTAATATAATAGAAGCTACCTTGGCAACAAGAGAATAAATATCACCAAAATCAATTCCTCGCACCTAGGAATAACATTTTTCTACCAACCGAGCTTTGTAATTATCCACCTTTCCTTCTGCATTCATATTCTTCTTAAAAACCCATTTTCTTCCAATGGGTTTCCTTCTAGCCAAAAAATCCACCAGATCCCAAGCCCCATTTTTGTCCAAAGATGCTATGTCATCAACCATGGCCTCTTTCTAGAGTTTTCCATCCTCTGAATCTACTGCCCCCCTGACAGTTCTTGGATCATCATCAGTAATAGATAAAGAAAATTTTGAATAGAAAGTATATGCACTATACCTTTCTATCTAACTTCTTTCTCGAATTGATCTTCTCACAACTAGAGTTTGTGGCTCTTCATCTTCTGATTCTTGTTCTGTTGTAGAGTCTGATTCTTACTCCTTTAGCTCAAACTCTATCTTCTCAGGTTCCTTTGGTAGGAATTCATGTTTAATAACATCTTTCACCTCTCTAAACATCACATCTCGAATATACACAACCTTCCTTTTTTCTGGGTTCCAAATATTATAACCTTTTAAACCATACTTATACCCAATAAAGATGCACCTTTCAGATTTACTATCCAACTTGTTTCTTGTCTCCTTTGGAACATGTACATATGCATCAAAACAAAATACCCTCAGATGTGAAAGAGAGGTTTCTTACTAGTCCATACCTCATGTGGAGACTTATCCTCCAATGCCGATGAAGGTGATCTATTAACTAGGTAGCATGCAATATCCATTGCCTATGCACATAATTCCCGTCCTAACCCGACACCATTGAGCATGCTTCTTGCCTTTTCCATCAACGTCCTGTTCATTCTTTTTGCAAATCCATTTTTATAAGGATTGTATGGAGTGGTATTCTTCTGTGTTAAACCACACTTCTTATAAAAATCTTCAAATTCCTTCTTTTAGAACTCTCCACCATTATCTTTCCTCAACACCTTTATCTTCTTCTCTGTCTAGTTTTCCACCAGAGCCTTAAATTCTTTAAACTTGTCAAAGACTTTAGATTTATTCCCGAGGAAGTATATTCATGTATTCCTTGAGAAGCCATCTATAAATGATACATATTACACAAACTTAACTAGTGATGGAACCAACACAAGTCCAAACACATCAATGTGCACAAGCTCTAATATCCCTTTCACCCTCTTAACACCAGAGGGGAAACTCACCCGATTATGCTTCCCATATAAAAAATATTCACAAAAATCAAAATCTAGAGAGAAATTAGACACACCTTCTACCATACCATTACCATGAAGTATTCTAAGGCCCTTATATCCAATATGTCGAAGCCTTTGATGCCATATCATGGTCTTTTCTCCAGAGATCACTAGTTTTCTGCTCCACTTTTAGGAACCACATAACTGTTGCACCCATCAATAACAATACAACCCAAAAGCTTGTACAAATTTCCAATCTAAACTCCCCACATCAATACCATTTCTTCCCAAACCAAATTGCAGGTATCTTTTTTGAAAAATATTTTTACACCTGCATCATCGATCTTGCTTACAAAAATCAGATCTCTGGCTAATGCAAGAATATGCAGAACACGCGAAAGTGTTCTAATCCTTCCACATTGCATCTTCAGCTTGAATTTTCTGCGTCCGAAAATTATAGCCTTCCTACCATCCCCTAAGAAGACATCACCACCATCATATTTCTCATACTCGAAGAACCACTCCCTATGGGGAGTGAAGTGAAAGGATCCACCTGAGTCAATCAACCATACCTCATGATCTACATCTGTACTTGAAGAAGAATCCAAGTACACATCCCCACATTCATCTGAGGTGGTTTTCACCTCCGTAGAAGAAGAATCATAAGATCCCTTTCCTTTCTCAGGAGATTAAAATATACAATCCTTTTTGAAGTACCCTTCCTTTCCGTATTTATAGCACACCTTTATAGGTTTTCCTAGAGATTTGGATCTCCCTCTAGATTTATATCTCCCACTCGAGGACTTATTTTTGTTTCTTTTCTGGGACCATCCTCATACAGATAAGGCATCTTCATTTTGGCTCTCCATATTTTTCCGTCTCATATTCTCCGACAGTAAGGATGAGAATATTTCATCAAACTTCTAGGTAGTTATATTGCTACCTATTTCAACAACTAGACTATCCCACGAATCTGATAGAGAACACAACAAACTGATGCACTTATCTTCATCTAAAATTTTAATATCAACAGATAACAACTAGCTTAACATAGTTTTGATGGTGTTCAGATGCTCTTTCACCAAGTCTCCATCCTTCATCCTTGGGTTATGCAACTTTTCCCATAGGAACAGTTTATTCACCAGAGACTTAGATTGGTACAAAGTCCCTAACTTTGCCCACAAAGCCTTCGCTGTAGCGTCACCGTATACATTCAACGATATTGAATCTGAGATACACAACCGTATTGTGCTTTTTTATTTCTGATCCAACTTCATCCAATATTCATCTGACATTTCCGTTGGTTTAGTAGCCAGATCTACCACGATCCACTGATTTTTATCCACCAATAGATCCTCCATCTTGAGTTTCCACAACTCAAAACTCTGAACATTAAATTTCTCGATCTCTATCTTTCCACTACTCACCATATTCTTTTACCATAATAATCAATCTCACAGATCTCCCAATAAAAAGGGTCTACCACAGGCCCGAGAAAAAAACCCCTCAACAAAAAAGGTGTCCCCTTGAATCCAAAACAACTCTGATACCAGATGTAGGTTTTAAACCTATATAGAAATTACCTTCAATAGAATTCTAAAAATAGAAAATAAAAAATGGCAAGAATATAAAACATAAAATAAATATACAAAGATATTTTCCCCTGGATCCCAAAACTGGGACTACTAGATTGATTTTTCATTATGTTCCTTTCAATGTTACAATACATATATAGACATGCCGAAGCATTCATAAACCCAAATCCATTAAACCTAGATTAGAACATAACTGTAGTTCCCTTGATTGGCTCTACCAAATACCATGGGCAGAAAACCATAATGCTCAAAACCATGTGAAAAACCCATGCAAAAAACCATAGGTAGGCCTGGCCACCTAATATAGGGTCCAAAAAAATTTCCCAGGTGCTGCCCTAGACCCCATACATGGGGGCGTGCACGACTAGTCATGGAAAGGAAAACACACACCCAACAATTTAGGAAAATAATGTTGGGTTGTGTTATATTCTTTCCATGACTAGCCCACATAGTTAACCGGGGGGTTAGAGGGGGGGTAGAGCCCCCCCTTCGTTGTGCTGATTACGTAGCGTGGGGGTCATAGGGGGTTTCAGGGGTGCAAGTAACACCCCTCTATGGGGTCCAGGGTAGTACCCTGGAAAAATTTGTTTTTTGGACCCTATATTAGGTTGAGCGAACCTACCTACGGTTTTGTGCATGTTTTTCGCACATGGTTTTGGACGTGATGGTTTTCGGTCCATGGTTTTGGACGTGATGGTTTTTGGTCCATGGTATTGGATGCTTGGGCATGTATAAATATGTATTTTAATATTGAAAGAAACATAATGAAAAATCAAGCTGGTAGTCCCGGTTTTGGGATCCAGGGGAAATATCTGTGTATATGTGTTTTATGTGTTATGCTCTCGCATTGTTTATTTTCTGTGTTTTAGAATTCATATTCAGGTAATTTATGTACGGAGTTAAAACCTACATTATGTATGGGGTTAAAACCTACATTTGGTATCAGAGCTGTTTTGGCTTCAAAGGAACGCTTTTATTGCTGAGGGATTTCACTCGGGCCTGTGGTAGAGCCTGTTCAGTGGGAGATCTGCGAGATCGATTCTGGTGGTGAAAGAAGATGACGAGTAGTGGAAAGATAGAGATCGAGAAATTTAATGGTCAGAGTTTTGAGTTATGGAAACTCAATATGGAGGATCTATTGGTGGATAAAGATCAATGGATCGTGGTAGATCCGGGTACAAAACCCACGGGAGTGTCCGATGAAGATTGGAAGGCAAAGAGCAAAACACGATTGTGTGTCCTAGATTCAATATTACTGAATGTATCAGGGGAAGCTATGATGAAGGCTTTGTGGGACAAGTTAGGGAATTTGTACCAATATAAGTCTCTAGTGAATAAAATGTTCCTACGAAAAAAGTTGTATAACCCAGGGACGAAAGATGGAGACTCGGTGATAGAGCATCTGAACGCATTTAATACTGTGGTAAGTTAGTTATTATCTGTTGATATTAAAATTTCAAATGAAGATAAGTGCATGAGTTTGTTGTGTTCTCTACCAGATTCATGGGATAGTCTGGTTATTACAATAGGTAGCAATGCAACTGCCTTGCAGTTTGATGAAATAGTATCATCGTTAACGACGGAGGAAATGAGATGGAAAAATATGGAGAGCCAGAATGGTGATGCTTTGTCTCTACAAGGACAGTCCAGAACAAAAACAAAAATAATTCATCGAGTGGGAGGTCTAAATCTAGAGGGAGATCCAAATCTCTAGGAAAACTTGTAAAGGTGGTGTGCTAGAAATGCGGAAAGGAAGGGCACTACAAAAGGGACTATAAATCTAAAGCTCCTGATAAAGGAAAGGGATTTGATGATGCTCTCCTGTAAGGTGAAAACCACTCAATGAAGGTGGGGATGTGTACTTGGCTTCTTCAAGTACACATGTAGATCATGAGGCATGGTTGATTGACTCTGGTGCATCCTTTCACTTCACTCCCCACAGAGAGTGGTTCTGCGAGTATGAGAAATATGATGGTGGTGATGTATTCTTGGGGGATGACAGGAAGGTTAGAATCATTGGTCGCAGAAAAGTAAAATAAAAGTTTCCAGGTGGAAGGGTTAGAACACTTTTAGGTGTTTTGCATATTCCCGCAGTAGCCAGAAACTTGATTTCTGTAAGCAATCTGGATGATGTAGGTGTAAAAATAGTGTTCGAGAAGGATACCTGCAAGATGGTTTGGGGGGCACTAGTATTGATGCGGGGAGTTTGAATTGGAACTATGTACAAGCTGCAAGGTAGCACTGTTGTTGATGGGCGCAACAATTCTGTGGTTCTTGAAAGTGGAGCAGGAAATATAGTGGTCTCTGGAGATAAGACCATGTTGTGGCATCAAAGGCTTGGACATATTGGAGAGAAGGGCCTTCAAATACTTCATGGTAAATGTATGGTAGAAGGTATGAGTAATATCTCTCTGGATTTTGATTTCTGTGAAAATTGTGTATATGGGAAGAAGAATAGGGTGAGTTTCCCCTTTTGTGGTAAAAGGGTGAAACATATATTAGAACTTGTGCACATTGATGTGTTTGGACCTGTGAAGGTTCCATCAATGGGTAAGTCTATGTACGATGTATCATTTATAGATGTGTTACACAGTAAAATGTCACTGCCATCATGTCAGTCTCCCTACTATGTTATAAAACCACATTCACCCAAGCCCATGCTCCCTGAAATGGCTAAAAAACCCTCTTTGCCTAAGTTAAATGAATCATCGCGTCTGTTTATTAAATAACCACGCTGACAGGCGGAGGCCAGTGTATCTGCTGCGCTGCTAGCGCAGAAGCACACGTGTTTTCTGCGCTGGTCCAATTTTACGGACAGCGCACCCTCCGTTTGTCCTGTTGAGCGCTGACCAAACCTCCTCTATAGTTGATCTGCGATGTCAGCGCACCAGCCCAGTGTCTCACCCGCGCTGATCCTGTTTGGGCGAATTTGTTCTAACAACCAACCTTCCAGATCCCTCCAGACTTGGTTGTTAGCATTGTTGAGGTCGCCATCCTTTCTCTGGCATGTCTGTTCGACTGACCATCCACTTATCTTGGGGGAAAGCTCATCCTTTACCTATTCATGGAGACTTCTTCTCCTTTATAAGCCTCCTCCATTGCCCATGAGCAGCTAGTTTGGAACATATAGAATTTGATTGAGGAATTCTTAGTGCATTAGTGCTGCTCTTTGTAGGCATTTGGTGTGTTGTGTGAGGATTGTTTTTGAGCTTGAGGAAGGTTAAGAGCTTGTTGCCTTGTATGTGAGAGAGAGACCTCTTTGACTTGGGAGATTTGCTTCAAAGGTGAATGCTTGGAAGACATGTTGGCTGGACCCTCTAGAGAAGGACTCAGCATCAGGACTTTGGTTGTAGCTTACTCTATTTTCTGATTAATAAAGATAGATGACTACTCTTATGGTTCCATTTCCATTTGTCCTATGAATGATTAATGTAAATTGTATCCTTCCTGACTGATACATAGTTGTTTTTAGTATATTTTACACTTTTGTTTTCTCTCTTTGCTTGTGCAGGTGTCCATCCGCGAAGATAGTGGAGGACTGTGATCGGCTGGAGTGAAGGAGCGAGAGGATCATCTCTTCGACAAACATAGCGTTGGAATCCAAGTAGGTTTCTTTTACCCACTTGTTAATTACAACTAGGAACCTGCAGTGTAGCATTGCTCGATTGTTGCTAGACCCCCTTTGGGCTAGTAGGGATCGCCTCTATCCGTAGAGGGGATTTACCTCTCCAACACTACATATTACATATTTCATCTCATCCATTCATATATTATGACACCTATTGGTATAGGAACATAACATAATCTATGGTACAACAAGGTCCATCTTTGATTGATCCTTTTCCTATCGGTGGCTACCCCATTGGTGGTGGTCCCGCACCTAATCCGTTTTATTTGGCCAATGGTGTTCCATTCCCTAGACCCCGTACATCTCCTTAGGGTCTCCCAACTCAACTGTTTGTATTTGTTGGGGGTAACCTCTATCCCAAGGGAAACTAGTTAGCCGATATCCTTCCTTAGGCTGGGGGTGCACCTTATGGCCCACCACTCTACACAACCCCACCACCATGAATAAATTAATAGAAATTTACCACTACTAATGAAATTGAATTGAAATCAAGAGATTACAAATTTCCTCTACTATTCAACAGAATGGAAATCACAATTTAGAAACACATGAAATGACATATAACCATCAAAACCATAAGAAAAAAATGATTTACGGGGGAACCCAACAGGGAAAAACCCCTCCTTTGTTTTGCATTAATTCAGATGAAAATATAAATAATTACAATGTCTTGCTTTAACTTTGAAGCACAACCTACACTACAATTCTATTATCCCGCTTCTTGACCTGCTATGGACAACAATTAGACAATTCAAAGCCCCAAAATTTTCATATTTCCTTGTAAAATCATGAAGTAAATTATCTCCTAAAAGATAGGATTTTCCTCCTATTTTCTTGCGCAATTTTGAAGGAATGATTCACCTGCTCAGTGCAAAAGCACTGTACACTAAACAACATACAAATATAAATACAAACTTTCCTTTTCCTCCAACTCAACTAGGCAATTCGAATTCCATGCATGAATGTGTCTATTTTTAGTTGATTGACTAGTTAACTGAGAGATCAGTGAGTTAACAATAGTCTTAACTACTCAATTGACTTTCAACTGAATCAACTAATGACTAGAGCTCAGTTAATTGAGTTCAACCAACAATAAATCAACTAGATTGCTAAATATTAGTAATCACCACATGCACAACTCTACTTCTAGCCTATAACTTGAATTTACTGAGTAAACTCGTAGACAAGGCCATGTCACTCTAGCTAACTGCAATCCAAGTCATCCTGTTGATGTGGAAAATAAAAATTTCTCCATTTGACTAAGACACTAGTCAAATGAATCATTTTCTTACTACAATTTCAACACTCCCTCTTAGCAGGAAAAAGGTTTTGCACAACCCCAATCCTACTCTTGTGGAATGTACTATAACGCAAATAACACTACCTCTCACTATTGTTATTGCTACTGCGATAAATGCAACTGTTAAGCATAAAAAATACCGAGTCAATTGTGCCTTTAAGTTGCAACTGTCTACTGGGAAATCTGCATTGTTGTTGAAGCTGTTACTGAGCCTCCTACTTTGCTGTCAACCCTACTATGTGCTCCTCAATATTTGATTGCTCCAACTGACATTGATTTTCTTGCTATTGAATATGGTGGACCCCTGTAACAATGGTAATGAGCAATGAGAAGAGTATAATGCAAATGTTGCTTCTCTCCTATGGATCCTACCCAAATCTTTGCAACCCTGGGACTAAGGCTCTACATCGCCCCACCTCACTCTTGGAGGTATAACTGCATACAAAATGAACTCTGATCTACTCATACTGTTATTTCTAATGCTCTACTGTTGCAACTACTCCAATAATGTGTTTGATATCCTTAGATCCTGAAGTACTATCTTCCATAAGGTTTCTCCATCTGAAACTAGACTCCCTCTGAGTCTTAATCTCCATGCAGGAAATCTCTCTGCTCCCTCCTGGAAACTCGCACTATCCTCCTGCACTAGAGAAATTCCCGCACCACAAATCTGGTATTAGAAATTTCTCTGAGAGAATGTACAGAACACGGTTTCTATGTAGTCTTTCGAGGCTTTGATACCATGTAGAAATTAATATAAATTTTCTACTACTGATGAAATTGAATTGAAATCAAGAGATTGCATATTTCCTCTACTATTCTACTGAATGGAAATCATAATTTATAAACACATGCAATGACATGCAACCATCAAAACCACAAGAACACAATGATTTACAGGGGAACCCAACTAGGAAAAACCCCTCAGTTGATTTACATTAATTCAAATGAAAAAAAACAATTACAATGTCTTGCTTCAACTCTAAAGCACACCTTGCAGTGCAATCATGTTCTCCTGCTTCCTAACCTGCTCTGTGATGAGCCTCAGTATTGCAACAAGAATGCTGGAACTCCCAAGGCTACCAAATTTAATTATTAACCCAAGGTTTGTACAAACTTAAGAGGTATCGACACTATATGTGCAACATACAATGTGTCATTCCTTTGCTTTCATGAAAGAAAAGAAATGTTGCCTATTTGTAGGAATGAAAGACTGGATTTAAAAATGCTTGCAAAGTAACATGAAATCCTCTATCTACTTACTAACACACTTTGATTGAAAAATAACCCAATTTGTCACATGTGATGTTTTAACTAATCTAAGCATGAAATCTGATCTAGAGTACTAACTACTATGTGCATGTGTAAATATAAAAGAACTCATTCTTTTAATCATTTTTCCTTATAAATGCAAATGCTAATCTTTCCTTGATCTTTGGTAGGGGAGGCAGGTGTGGAGGAAGAGGGGTACAATGATTTTGATGGCTTGGAGGTCAAGTAGGGGCCTAATCACAGCTTTAATGATGATTTTTCTCAATTTGGGCTTAAGACAGGCCGCTACAGGATTTCCTACAGGATACACTAGTTCTCCTACAAGATCCCATGTTTTACTACAGGATGTTACATATTTACTATACAAAATTATAATTCATTGAATGATCAAGAAAATCAAATCCAAATTGGATGGGAAATTTTTATTTTTATTTTTATTTATTTATTTTTATTGAATATGATGTCTTAGGTCCCCATTCCAAGTGGAATCACTCAAAAAGACCTCTATTAATCCATGCTAAAAAAGAACAGAAAATTACTAGTCAAAAATCTAGAAATTCGAGAACTAGTGAGCTAGTAAATCTATAAAATGCCTAACCTAATCAAGTGAAAATGCAACGGGTTAAATTTTTTTATGAAATAGATTTTTTTTTTGATCTAATACAAGTGGAATCAACTTGATTGAATAGCAGGAATTTACTGCGAGTTGCCACAAAGGAGTTCCAGAAATCTAGATTTGGGAATAAAAAGACTAATCCAAGTAGCTCAATGATTACTATGACCTTCCAAATATTTTCCAAGGATGAAATGATGCTTGTGATCTTTCAAAAGAACTTACGTCAACAATTTAACCCAATCCTACAACAAGAAATCATTAATATTAAATGCATAAATAAAAAGAACTAAAAATAAGAGATGAATGTGAATAAGAAGTGAAAAGAAGGAAAGAAAATGATACAAAAGGGATCTGAGGCTCCTAGGATGGCCAAGCCTAAGGAAATTCAGATATCTATGGAAGAGAACAAGATTTAGAAGCTGAACATGACACCAATCTTCATTATTTTCATTAATACAATTACATCCCTGCAAGAAAATAAAATGGAGATGCAGAAATACGAGTTCTCTCCATAAGGACACTAATGAAAATATCTCCCTAGAGGCAAATTCAGCTTGGTACTTACACAAAATTATTAAGAATCATTCCCCATGAATGGAGGAAGCTTTCCTCACTAAAATCCCTTGATTAGTGGATCTGGTTCCCAATACTAGGAATTTGCATTAAATGGCAGGGAACACATTCCTATATTTGTTAGGATATTTTGACACATAGGAAATAGTTAAGTATAAGTTGGTCTAGTGTAGAGTTAGGTAAAGTGCATTTCTTTTCTATGTACTTTTGTAACTTACAATCCGACGGTCATGATATGTTCTAGACATGAAGTGATCTAACGGTTCATTTTCTCCTCGGTATTACCAACACTTGATCCGTGGCTTAACACCTGACTGGTCCATGATCTCTATTTAAAGAGCATGGAGGGTCATTTGTAGGGTAACCATTCATGAGAGAAGCTTATGTAAAATTTCATTCTTTTGTTAATAAATTGCCTGAAGTGGCCGCATTGGCTAAGGTCATGGACTGTTTCCCTCTTTGAGGGTTTTAACCATGTCAAGAATACTCGTGTATTGATCTGCGATTTGTTTGTGAGCAGTGCCCTTTGGCGTTCTATCTAAGGAACTTACTATGTAAGTTCCTACATGGTATCGGAGCTTTTTGAGGGCCGCATCCATTGGTGATCCAAATCTGAAGCCGGTACAACTGCATCTGACTGTCGTTTGCTAGATCTACTGTTTCTGACTGTTTTCGGGCGAAGAAGACTGCTCTATTGTTTTAGGAGCATCTGTTCTAGTGAGGAACCCCTTTCATTTCACGCGAAAAGGTTTCCAGTAGCCCTAGCTATGTCATTTTTAAGATCTGGAGGTATACAATGTTTATTTATAGTTCTAGCTATTCATCTCTCTCTTTATTTTAGTTTATTTAGCTCTCTATTTTTTATTATTGGATCTATACCTTTCATTTTTATGTATGCTCTTGTCCATGTCGGGTTTTGTGGTTTTTGTTTTGTAGGAAAAAAAGAGCTTTTTCAAGTAAGCACACACCCCAAAGCTTCAGTGACCTAAAAAAAAAAAAAAAAACAAGAACAATAACAACCTTTCTCTTTTCCAAAAATTACTAACCTTTTAAACTAGATCATTTGGTCCAATGTTAGTTTATGAGAATAGAGGTCTTGAATTTAAGTCTTTCTTTTTGCTGAGTTACTTTATCAAAAAGCACATGTAACTTATGTTTTAAAGTTACTTTATGTAAAAGTGTTCTCATTCATTATAAAAGGTGATCCACTTATAATTCTAAAGTCTCTTTATCTTTTATTTAAGTTACAATTTAGTGGGTAGCTTATAAAGTACCATTGTAAAAGTGACTTTCACTTATTTATAAAAGTGAGTCACATTTTTTTTTTTTTTTTTTAAGTGAGCTAATTAGATTAAGTTTGGAAGGGGGGAGGGGGATTTTTTTTAAATATAACATTATCATTCGTTTCCACACATTCACGCACTTCGTCGACATCTTCAACAACTTTTCTTCAAAAAACCATAACTTCTTCATTCAGAAGCCGTTTTTAAAGCCGTTTTTTTTAATCAGTGTAATTTTTCGAGATCTTTCCATTAGAACACTTAGTTTCAGCATATACAGCTTCAATTTCTGTTAAAATGGAAATTTCATGCCAAGTTATTCCTTACAGCACCAACTACTTCCAATGGTGGTCCTACATTGTGGATTTACTTAGAAGTAAAGGTCTTTACAGAATACCCTCAGGTTAAGAAACCAAACCTCAAGATGAAGGTAAGGTAGCCAAATGGGAAAATAGGCAAGATCAAGCACGTGGGTTGATAGGGATGCCTATTTATCCAGAACTTAGATTCCATATTGTTATCTCCCGGGTTGTTCCCTATGACTCCCAAGGGAATACGGCCGGGGTAACCACTAACCAATCTTTGGATTACAGCTTCTAGCCCAGCTGTAATCAGAGAGGGCTCTCTCTTAAAAGTTTTGTCTCTGTTCTATGGAAATTTTAGGCTAGTTATGAAGTTAAGGTTTTTGGTTTATGTTTGGTTGGGAGGATGTCTTTCTGAAACTTTAAAGTGTAGTTCTGCAGGTGAAATCAATCCATTGGGCAATGGAGTCTGTGGCTGTTGGTTTCTTGAAATCCTAAGTTTGATGCAGCTGAAGTTACAGGGCCATTTAGATATTTCATGAAACAAAATTTAAATTGTGATTATGGAGTGCAAACAACCAGTGAAAAGTAGTTAAGAATTTTTCACTAAGCTGGGATGTAGGAAAGGGATGTATTCCTCATGTGAAAAATTGAATTCCTGAAACAATAAATCGCTGTGATGATATAGTGTAAAAGGGTAGCAATTAAGAATTACGCTTTCATTACTATAACTGAAGAAAAGACATTTAAAATAGCTTAGATTGAGTTCAGGGTAATCTGTGATTAAATCCTGAACTATTCTTTTTCCTTGCTATTTAACAGTTCCAACATGAAACATATATGAAAGATCAACAAACATATAACGAAGAGGTACAAGAGAAACTTATTGAGTCATGAGATACGCGAGAATCCTGCAACTTTCAGCCAAGCACCAGACAAGATCAAATAACACAGAGCTTTGGAAATTCCATCATCCTTTGTA